>JBBPDC010000149.1:6151344-6177684 GCA_037974485.1 Hemigrammopetersius urotaenia | reverse complement strand
TCGTTATTCGCCTGCACTGCCGTTATTTGCAATCTCACGCACGAAATGTAGTCTGTTCCGCAGTACACAGAGCTCGCACGCACACAACACGAGAGAGCTCGCGCTTATGGAGTGATGTTGGCGGAAAGAGCCCAACAATCCAAAGTATGGTTACACTTCACTCGTGTGAACACGGACAATGCTCTTTGCAACAAGTGCAACAAGATTTTTGCTTGTAAAGGCGGAAACACAAGCAATTTATCAAAACGTCTAGCCAAAGTGCATTATGTGCAGATAGAGAAATGCACTTACCATTGGCCCACTGGTATGCCTGATGGCCAGTCCAACCCTGGCAACAATCATGTTCTTGAGAGAGAATAATGTGTCAGTTGTAGAAACAATGGTGTCAAATTCAGTCTCTGAACATCAGAGAGCTTGAAGGGTCCTTAATAGGATGGGGAATTGAAGAAATACTTCCAACAAAACAATGCTAACATGACAAGAAATTAATGAAGAAGCAGTGCAGTGTTCAGGCAGTTATTACGAATAACACTAGATTTCATTACTGTTAGCCACAACAGTATTGTTTAAATGTTACTTAGACTACAGTTACACTACATCCTTGACGCTGTTACATTACAGTTTGTACTTTTTGTAGAAATTTTAGCTTTTTTCCACAACAAGCTTTAGGACACATGTCTGAGGATTTGTTGTTACATGTTTTACAGATGTACAGATGTCTCTTCGCTGTTTCGGTGGTAGGATTGTTTTTACAGCACTGCCTCTTTAGATCTAAAGTGAAATCTCTCTTGGCTGCATGTTGGCTAAACTTTAATGTAGATTCTCATCATAGACAAGCTGCAAAAGCTTTGATCACTGCCATAGGTGCAATGGTTATGTTTGTAGTAAACATTCGACATCAAGGAAAAATGTCTGTGAGAAACAGTTGTAAAGATGGCATTGTTTATATGTGTTTGATTGTGTCTCGTCTGAGTTTTGTTTTCATAATGAAGTCTGTTGGGGAGGGGTGAGGGTTTGGCCATGCCCCCTCCTTTTTCCCCCTCTTTCTCTTTCCCTCTGGGCCACCTCCTCTCATTCTATTCATATTCAGATGAAAGCAGGCCTTCTCTGTCTGGTTATTTACATACTGGAGAAGTGCTAGGCTAGGGACTGCCATGTCTGCTGGGGGATGAGGACGAGAATGCCAGCACAGGCCAGCAGTTACCAGGGCAAGTATGGAGCAATGCTACTCATCCCATTAATGGGCGGTGCTCACCATCTGTCCATCGCAATGGCAAAGCAGCCTGCGGACCTATGGATTCCACCGCAGAGCAGGCAGTCTGGAGCCAGAGCCAGAGGTCCCCACCGATTCTGGCCCTGGTCACACACAGTGCAGCAGGGGGATGGGTTCCGTGATGCACAATCACCATAATCAATTCTTTTTGATAGAGCTTGTTGACCTTTGAATTCTACTGAGTGGGCGCTGCCTCCTGTTCTACTCGAGAAGGTAAAAGCAGTTCTACTTGTGGAAGGTATATTCTTTCATTTATACTTCATCTCTTGCACACAATGCACCTAAAATATTTATTCATAAGCACAAAAGAATTTAAACAAAGGAAAGCTCCCTGTGCGCAAAGAAATACGTTCGGCTGGGTTTGTATAAAGAAGATCACAGCAAGATGTTTCTACATGGCTATTCTGTAAACACAAAATGTTAGCATGTATCACGCTAGTTCCAAACACCGCACAAGGCTGTAAGCTTCCTTCTTTTGTCCTCAACACTGAAGGATTGCCATTCATTGTAGTGATAGCAGCAAAGCTCAACTTTTCCCGTGTGCCATTGAAAATGATTATCATGTGAAGAGAATGGAGCATTCAGTGTTTGTGGTCATTAATCAGGCGTCAGTCCACTCGTTCATTCCCACACATCACACTAGATGCTGTCTTAAAAGGCCCACGCCCCGCTCTCCTCTCCATGGCCAATTGCAAGACATCCGGCTTTCCCCTTTATTTGGAACAGTCAATGTCCTTTACATCTATGGATATGTCCACACAAGCAACCTTTTTATGGAGAGTTTGGGTCGTTTGGGTGCACTGCTGATTTGGTGCTCTTAGATTGGCGTGCTCTGCGCTCTGACCCTCGCAGGTCACCAATGGTCCTTCATATTCAGGGTGTGACCTGCACCGACCACTCACATTATGACCAGCAGCTGCACGCAGTGCCCTGGATGAGCCTAGTTCACCCAGGCCACCATAATACAACCTATAAACAATAAATGGCATTTATCACTGCGTGACAGCTTCATTTTCTTACAGTGTTTTTTTTTTTACATGTGCCCCATTCTTAAGTACCTCGTGGTCTTTCGAGGGTAGATTGGGTGCCTTTGAAATCGTACACGAACATTGTATCCGCATATTTACATTTTCTGCACTGGTGAACTGATTGATGTGGTCTTCATTGATGTCATTGTTGGGTGAATTTCCTCGTATTTTTTTTTTTCTTGATCCATGACAAATTATTTGTACAGAAATGTCACAAAGGCCAATTGAAAATGACCCAGGATAACAAAATGTCACAAGCTGTGCCTGCGTAGCTCAGCTGATGTATCTTACTTCACTGTGTTGCTTCAGTCAAGTGTCCAGTCTGTGTTTCCAATTGGTTCCTTGGACTTTTAGACTGCACTAATGCCATTCTTTATAAAACATCTTATTGAACAGTAGGGTGAAAAGTGTCCATTCTTCATCTAAGTCCAACCCCAAATATGTGTTTAGCACCATTGTGACGACAGTAAAAGTTTAACAAAGTTCTAAACACAGTGATTTGTTCATAGGGAATATGCTCAATAGGACACAGTTGTAAGTACACAAGCATCAATCTCCTCACAATTTACTGCTCCTTTTCTTCTAAGTAGCGAGTCTTCGGCTATTATTCGGACGTGCTCCCATTCTTCTCCACGTTCTGCTACTCTTTTACGCTGGACTTAGAGATGTGCGCTCAGCCTATACTGGCTGAATACTTGCTTTGGGGGCATCTGTTGCTTATGGTCTTTGCAACATCTGCTGCTATTGCTCCCCTTTCCCAGCATGCTGTGGGATATGGTTTCTCCCAAAGGTGGCCTTTGTATGCACCATTGTGAATTCAATCATTGTCTGCCACAGGCAGTTCCCACGATGCAGAGGAAGTTATTGCCATTCCTAGAGACACATTGCCACACTCTCCTAACTGTCAGAGGTGATCATCTCCCATCTCCTAAAGAGCGAATTTCATGAGAAGCATATGAGCTTTCCTAAGCTGTTCGTGTAAATTCATGTAAATATGTACACAATCGCTTTGTACACAAAAGTTTAGATTCAGTGTTTTTAATAAAATCCATTTGGCTGCAGGTTAATAAAATAAACGATTCTAATTCATAGCAGCGAGCAAAATTGGTAAAATTGCAAATTTGAGATGATTCCAGAATGACAAACAGAGGTAGAATTTTATGATTTTCATTTGACTGTCAAAAGTGTAGAGGTAAGGAATATCTAAATACATAATTAGCTGATATATTTTAGCATTCTATAATATTTTGACATTCATCATACGCTTAAATAAAACAAATTGCACAAAATATCTTCAAATATCTTTTGAAGTGTTTATAATATATAAATCTAAATCCTCATAACTGAAGATGACAAGACTTTTTGTTGTAGTGTGTGTATGTATAAATAGCAAGTACACTTAAATCATTTGCTCATGTAAATTCATCTCAATAGATAATATCTTTAGCTGTTTTTAGTGTGATGCGAATCTGTTAAATAACAACATCATTAACACCAGCAATAATAATAATAATAATAATAATAATTCTGTGATTAGTGTGTAGATTTGACCTTAATCGTTTTAAATTTGACTTTTGTCTTCAACGCCTCCTTGTGTTTTTCTGGCTAAGGTCTAAGAGCCACTCATCAGGGGGAACATGGTAAATTAGAAGGGAGTTGGTCCCCAGTCAGCCCCTCAGAGCAGAATAGCCCACCATCGGGTTGGTAGTGAGGACTCAGCAGATGTTAATAATAAACTTTACTCACTGTTCTTTCCTCCACTAGTCCTGGGCCCTCAGGCAGAGAAATCAAGCTGGCAGAAGGAACACTGCTTAAAAGTTTTTGGCGAAAGCTACAGCACAATGTAGAAGAACCACAACAAACATCACCTATAAAGTTAACTATGTTTGCCTTATAATTTGTGCTGTTCTTGCAGAATTATTGGCAGGGATGATGGGAACATGACTAAATGAGGAGAGGTAGGCAAGTGAGACATTTAAAGACAAAGAAATCGGACTGCTGGCAAATACAAAATAATTGCAGTAGTCTAAATAAGCTTTGTGAATTGACTGATTAATAATTGTGAATGCATATAAAATGCAGTATAAACAACATTATATACAATAATCACAGCATGTAGCTTTAAACCCTGCTGGCAAGATGAACATTTTCATGCCAAACTTGTCCAACAGGGCAGCGTGGCTGGGCATGTTGAAAACATTTACTGTCAGTTTTCTGAGTCTAGGGGGTGAGGACAAACAATTGGACGGGCTTTTGAGCGCAGTAGCCTCACTGAAGGGTGCTGTTATGCTTTTTTCTAAGAGTGGCAAGTGTCAGCCCTTACGAGTGTTTAGAAAACAAAGAGAAAATGGCCACCCTCTCGCGTCTGTGGGTTTATTTTGGAATAGGACTTCCTTCGGCACAGAGGTCCTTAGGTCATGCTTCAAGACTGAGAGAGTGATTGATGATCTCCAGGTCCTGAGGTGCACTGTCACCTTCTGGCTGGGTGGTCTCTCCTAGAAGCGGTGTCAAGGGGCACTTGTGGGACATAATGTAAAAGGTCACATACAGTCCTTTCTCTTACCTGTATTGTGTTTATCAAAGCTGTTTATTTGAGTTATTGTGCAACCGGAGCAAGTTTGGTTATAAATCCGTAACCTAATGTAACCTAAAACTGGTCAAGAGACTGCGTACATGGCTACTGATTGTTCTAGCATAAGTCTGTGGTCCATTTGGCTTAGCAATGTGCCAATGGATAAATCATATGCTCTGGTTAAGGATCTCACTGTGTGGTAAATGAGAAATCCACATGTTTGGGGTGATTGCATTCCTGGCATTCCCTCTACCAAATGACAAATCTAATTTATAACGGCGAATTATAAACAAGACAGTTTACTTTACTCCAGGTTTTACCACCATCTATTGTTTCTCTTAGTGATTGCATCTGTATATGCCATATACCTGTATAAAGGTCTGTTTTTCCACAAACATGAAGCTGAACGAGTGTGAACTTTTCTCTAGTTAAGGGTGCCATGGCAGTGTGTGTACTGTTAGAATGGTCTGTCACAACACTTTGGCTGTTTCACCCTCTGACTTTCTTTTGTGTGCTTTTAATTGTTCTGGCCGAAACAGTTTTGTTTCCCAAGACTTCCCTGGCAAAGCGCTGAATCGCTCGCTTACAGCAGCAAATGAGATCTAAGGGCCCAGGTTGCAGCAGTTGAAAGGGGGGTGGCTCTGCATTGTGGCGCCTGACAGGTGACCACTATGCTCGGACAAAGGATGGGTCATTGCTGTAGCCGGATCCCTTTTCTTTTGCTCGTGTTCCCCTCTCTCTGCAATCTGTCAAAATTTAACTTGCCATTGAAGGCCTTGGCAGCAGAAAACGGCTTTATAGGGACTAATCCAAGCAGAAGTAAGAGCGAACATGCAGACAAGTACCAAGTCAAGCAGCTCACTGCAATCGCTCAACGTTTCTTGTTCTCTGAACATTTCAACATGCTTAAAATGTTTCTGAGTGCTTCTTGATGTTGTTGTTACAGTTGTTTTGTTATATATTATTTGGTTTATTATATTTTTTTTCCCTGGGGATTATCTGTGGGTGGGTTCCAAACAAGAACACATCTCCTGAGACTGTAATGCTATTTCCTCTGTCAAAACTAGTGAACATTTTAGAATAAGCATTTTACTTATAGCATTTTACACAAAGTTAATCTCTGAGTGTATGGCAAGAGCCAACACTGCTAGGGTGCAGGGTGGTGTTCTATGGCCATGCTAACCTGCTCTGTATCATTGCAATTTTAGTACATATTGCTGTAGTAACCCCGTGCATGGTGACCAATGACTCCCAAATATGAAGTGTGGTATCCATATGGCCATCTCACTGATGCTTATTTTTATGTGTATTGTTTATTTCTGTCCTTGTGTATGCTTAGTAAATATTTTTACTAATATGTCATCTTTAAATGTGAACCACCACAATAACTTAGCGTACAGGACACCTCTTTTATTCAAAAAAGGTTTACCATTCTTTAAAATCTTAGAATCCTCATGATTAAGGAAACACCCTCATTCTCCTTTAAAGGTATGATTTTCATTTTACAGTCATTGCGCTTTCATATGTACTGACTTTTTAAACCCCTTTTGATACTTTATTCCTATTTCCAGACAGTTACATAAGACTTTACGCCAACCTAAAACTGTATGGTAACGTAGTGCAGCTTAATTCAGCTTGAGGGCATTGGATTTCACTTAATCTCACATTCTGTGCTCCAGTTGTGTCCAGGAAAGAACAAAAAGCCAAATTTAGTTTATATTTATTTTATTTCAAAGCAGTGTGACCTGTGGTCAATTAACTCCTCTGTTATCTGTGATCAGATTAGTAATGGTTTAAATACATTAACTCAGAGACTTTGGGGAGTTCTGGAGAGTGAGTTTCTTCTAGAGCTCCATACTGACACTCTAGAGTTTCATTGTTATTTGAATCTAAATAGCTGAGAGTAAACCGTTACTGTCATAATACGGAATAATTTGCTCCCTGACATTGTAATTTCATATTGGTGATTATACTCCTCCAAAGGTTAAAATGTATTTGCTATTAAATTATGTTTAGGGATACAAACTTGTCAACTATTTTGTAAATCTGATGTTTTTTTGTAAATGGGTGAGGGGAGTGTAATCTGCCAGACAGAGTTACAGGGAATGAAAGCAGACCCATGCTTTAGGAATTCTGTCAAAAACAAACAAAAAAGCTCTAGGCGTCTCTGAGCTTGGCACATGCGATGCATCTAAATGAAGAGTGAAGAGCCATCTCTGGGAGGTCAGTTTTTAATGTAGGCCAATTTTAGCTAAGTGTCTACACAGCTGTCTGAATTTGTCGAATGTTCCATAATAATCTTTTACTTTGGTCATGACAGTTTTATCCTTGCTAATATTACCTTACCATAAAGAAAATGGAACCATCAGGGGCTTACGTTGAAGTTATGTTGACACTTTGACGAGGAGCTCTACTCTAAAACAACTGTAAGATTGAACATGTTGTCCCTGTTGTTCAGCAACGTTTTCACATTTCTACGGACACAGATATTTAGGTAATTTCTAGGGATCCACCGAAATGTTTATGCATAAACTAATATTCATGGTTCAAATAATAAATTGGTTACAAAACTATGAAAATTTTCATTTAACATTCAATGCACAATATAAAATAAAATGTGAAATAAATAAGTTTATTTGGCCCCATTCAAGAATAGCCTAAAAGCAAGATAGCTGAAATATTATAAAATTAAATATCTTCTCTCATAAAACAAGCAAATTCAAGTGCATTTTAATATTCTGAAGGAAGTGCATTCAGAACAAGTGCTTTAAAAACTGTTGAAAGATATAACAACATTGAAAGATGCCTATAACAAAATATTGTATTAAAACAAAGACTGGCACAGGCCGCATATTAATTGTAATCACTGGAAAATTTTCTTGCCTTTTCAAAAACACAGACAGAGTGGGTGTGCTTGAAGGGTCTTGCCTCTTCGGTGCTTGATCAAGATGTTTTTATATGATAAATGAATCCCGATGCTGAGAAAGTCTTTGTGGATGCACCCTCTCTAGAAATTTCGGCAATGTGGGCTTTACAAACAGCTTTCCGCGTGTCTTTCTTAGATATATTGAAATGTATCCACATGGCAGACAGGTTGACTCTAATCCAATCTGGCGCATGCAGGTTGTGGTTGTTTATTGTTTATTCGGCCGAAAAAATGGTTGAATATTTGGTGCATCCCTAGTTATATCTGGTCCTCCCAACCTCCCCATTGTTGGGAAGCCATACACTCAAACTCAAATCCCAACATTTTCAAGGATTCTCAGAGGAGGAAGTATGTAAGCATCTTTCTTAGTGGCAACTTTAAGAAACAGCCACATGCACTATTTGTAAGTAACTTCTACCTCAGACCTTAAACTTATTTATTGTGTGGGTCAAAAATGTGAGTTTGGTGACTTCAAATGTCTGCATTAAGTGAAATTTAGCCAATTCAACTTTTTAAAAAGCTGTGCAGTAAGATGCTGTATAATTTGAAGCTAATCTCATTGTTTTACTCAGCAGTAAACATAACAGTAAACATAGCAGCTGCTGCTTATTCAAGTGAGACACATTTGGCTGGAGTGTCTGAAACATGAGTTGCTTTGGCCTGACCAATCAGTGATTACCATTTTCAATTTTAAATATTCCTTGTCAATGTTTATCTATCTGTTCTCTTATTATATCTCTACCTTGTGACAGCCAGTGCTATTCTTGGATGACTTTAGATTGATTTGTACACAATTACAGTGATATTATATGATATTATACTTACATATTTTAATATGTACAAAATTCAAAGCTACGTACTGCATACTTACAGCAGAAAGACATGCTAGTTTATTTATTTTGTACAGTTTTAATTGACGTTCTGAATGTGCAGTTCTAACAAAAACGTATCTGGTGATTTCCAGTTCATCCATTAAACCTATGACTTACATTTAAGTAGATGACTCAAGCATTAAAAAGAATCCAATTTTGGGAAATGCATTATTCATTCCAGTTATATTTCTCCAGTAATAAAAAAGATATTTTTATGCCTGTGAGGAAAAATATCCATTAGTAGAAGAATAATGTTGAGAACACGGTCTTCAAATGAGATTTGAAGGAGATCAGAAGAGAAGTCTCAGCTAGTTTGTGGAAGTACATTCCAGAGATTGGATGCCACAGCACTAATTGACCTACCACCCATAGAGGAACGCCTAGTATGAGGTACACCAAGAGTGGATAAAAAAAGATAAAATTTAAGTGAAAAAATATAAAGACGAAGACGTTCAGAAAGATATGTGGGAGCAAGCACAATAAAGAGGTGTATTACAAGAAGGACTGATGGAGACATAAACTAGAATAAAATCAAGCCTAAATGAAAGTCAGTAAATTTCTTCTTGACCCAGTAATGAAGTCTGAGCCACAGGCCCCACTGTAACAAGTGAATCATTGAAACTATGCTCTTACATTTTTTAGCTTAATGCTAGAAATCATAAAGTTTAAATATTCATGCTAGTTTTATGCCAAAAAATGTGTGATTAAGCAATTTAGGAATATGCTTCTGTGGAGGAATAAGAGACATAAGACAGTGTACAATGTTTTCATGCACCACCTTTAAGATCATGCAGCATATGATCTGTGTATAAACTAAGTAAGAGCGAAATATTTGTATTATGCTTATTGCAACTTGTAAATATTAATCCTTAGCTTATAGCATTTGGAATTAAGACTGTAGTTCTTCTAGTAATGAGTTTTTCTTTTTAAAAATATAAACCGTATAAATATATCTTTATGTATCTTGGCCTAATTATTGTTTCGTTTAACTATACTTCTTAGTGGATACACTTTTTTTGCTGTGATTCTTAGATGAACATGCTTCAGTTGTGCTTCATTACTTTGTACGTATGTACACATTATTTTGTAAGATTGGTAGTTGACTCAAGTATTAATAATTAATTTCTCAATAATATTTCTCGATTACATTTCCAAGAGAAGAAAAATACTACCTGTTTTTCATCTCGAGTGTCCTAATTAATCTCTAATACTTACTCTCTGTAATCAATCGTTAACACACATTTTCATTATTATTATATCATATTGCTTGATAAAAAAACCCAGCTATGTTAATCAGCACAAAGCCAGTTCTGCTCATTAGACTCACTACAGTAGCAAAGAGCTGCATATAGTGCGTGTCTAGCATTGAAGTTACTTTAATGTAAAATAAATGTCCCAACGTTTACTATGACCTGTTAAAACACTTCTATAAATGTAAACACTTTTATAAATTATGAAGTGCATGTACTCCATATTTCTACATGTATTTTTTAGTGTTTTTAATGCTGTCTTTGGCACAGCACTATACTTTCATACCCTCCCTTAAATATAGCTGATCCGAAGCAAACACCTAGAAATGAGTCCACTAATCAAGTACTTTCATGTATAAATTACATGATAGGCGTATTAGTACTGTTCAGTTACTGACACACAACTGGAAACAAAGATCAAACAGAAGATATTCAGCACTGGTTAGAGAGCAGTGCCACGGGCCTATACCGAATGAAGAAACAAAAGAGCTGCTTTAGACCTGTCTCCTGATATTTTCCAACTCAGCGAAAAGCCATTGTCCGAGTGAAAAAAGTTAAGTTAAAAGCTTAGCATGGTATGTGAAAACAACTGTCCACCAGTTGTGTAATACCAGCAAATACTTTTCACTGCACCCAACTGGAGCCACTGTGTGCTTCCTGCATTCACTACAAACCCCGTCGTAACTGGATCAAGTTCAGGTGCTCATGCTTTCCCCTTTACTAAAACTATGTCACGTAACATAGGATGAGTGCTTGATTAGCCATACCAAACAATTACAAATATAATGTGATAAGGACACATGGGCTTATTCTGTACTAAGGCCCATGCCCTATTAACATAGGAAGTTAACCCAGAATTTAGACTGTCTAACTGTGTCACTCAAAAATCTTTCAGAAGCTGCTTCCTTGCTTGTTTTCAGCAGTGCTCTACTTCTGCTCTTTTGCTCATATATAGAAGGTTAAGACAGAGTGTTATCTTTATTCACATAAGTTTCATTTTTAGAATGGAGTCAAACAGGCCAAGTCATAAACACATAGTAAAATCCACTGTGACATGGTGTTAGCCTGGGGCGTGTCTCTCCGAATTCTTTTAGTTTTACCCGCAGAGAGAACTGTCATCTCTGTGGTGTACATTTAAAACTAGAGTGTATTATACAGAGAAAAGAAAACTGAACCCAGAATTTCCTCCACTCTAACATGTCTACAAGTGACTTTCTTCATTTCTGGATTTGCTTTAATGTTTAGATACACTCAGATATCTCAGAAGAAGTGTCATTGGGATGGTACTTCTAATGTTGCAGGGTTGGAATTCTTAAAGTTATGTGTTTAGTACCTTTAAGTATTCAACAGAATAGCACCGTATTCTGTTTACACAGCTATGTTGTTTTATTTAAATTGCATTGACTTTATATACCCTATATTGACTCCAGGCATTTTTATTTTACTATGTTAAAAATTATTCTATGACAAGGTACAAATGTGCCACTTTAGAAAAAGGAATGTAGTGAACCTTTTTAAAAACAGTTGAACCTTTAAGGGTCCATCTACAGGGCCTGGTTAACAAAAAGTACCTGTACAGCTGAGGTCCCCAACCACTGGGAGGCGGACCGATATCGGTTCATGAGGCATTTGGTACCAGGCCGCACAGAAAGACAGAATAAAAATCTTTTCTTGATTATCAGAGTCTGAAAAAAACGCTCGTCTTGGTCATGTGATACTGTACATAAAAAATGTAGCCCACAAGCTAGCAAAAACAAGTAAAAAACAAATGCTCTTTGTGGAGCTTCTTCGTACTTTTACGCACTTTGTTTTCAGCTGCATTTGTACTGGTCTGTGAAAATATGGCGCAAAAATGCTTGGGGGCCACTGCTGTTGCTTGGGGGCCACTGCTGTACAGTATCTGCTTCGATCACTGACATACAGATTGTTCATAGACTGTTTGACACTGGAGACTAAATCATCCAAAAAGAAACCATTATTTGACAAGCTAAACGGTTCCTATGATGTGGACATCTTTTAGCTCTAGAATGCACCACTCATTTGATAATATTTCATACAGGATTTATTTGGAAAAATATTAAGGTGATTTTCTTCATGAGAAACACATATAAAACAATTCCCATAGGTTTTAACACATTTAAATACATTACTGTAGAAAAACAGTCACAAAGACCCGAAGTGCCTTATATACAATATACAAATTTGTGAAATGAGGAAAGGATTAAATTATATGAAACTTAACTTCACAAAAAAAAAAACCACAAACAACTGAATCACAAATAACATTTAAATAAAAAAAGAATACAGCCTTTCAAATACCTATCAGGAACAGAACAATTGTGATGGCGCTGTTTTTTTTCCCTCTCCTGACCTATGCAATTGATCAGAGAATTTCAACATAGACACTGCAGTCAGTGCATACTTATACACAGTAATCACTTAATTCCAATGTTAAATACATTATTTAAAAAGCAACCCTCCATAGTGCAATGAGGTATAAAAAAGGAAAAAAAAAACTTCTATCCAAGGAAGTGCAACAAGTCCGTTTGGCACATTCCCGGGAAACAAACTTTGAGAGTGCGAGCCAGTATGGCCCAACATCCTTTTTCTGCAGTCACTGTGCTTACTTCAGTTGAGAACCAGCTCATTCTGAATATCACCTTCAACATAAGTCCCCACAGCAGCAGTCACATGAAGGAAACTTTCCCTCTGGTTTGAGCAGCATTTACTGGAGTAAAACCTCCTGTAGAGCAAGATGAGCTACAGCTCTGTTGTGGCATTACACCTGCAAGAGTAAAAAAGAGAAATTTAGATTTCTGACAACTGTGAGATGCAATGGAACTGCTCGAGGGTTATCAATAGGTTATGTAAAGACGAACTTACCTCAGTTGCAATAATACATTCATCCTTTTCTTCTGATATTACAAAGACAGACTGGTACTTTGTGTCTTTGCACATAGACTCTGGACATTTCTCTGAGGTCTCGCTGCAATTCAAAGGTAAAAACTATTAGGAACAGAATCAAAACACTCCTATTGAAGTCTAATAGGGTCATCTGCCACATTTTTCTTCATGAAATCTTTAGCATTATTCACCTTTTTAAATGATTCCTGTGCTTTTCATCCAACTCGGGGTCAAGAGCCTCGCATTTTGTTTCTCCTTTCTCAGCGTCCTCTTTACCCAAGTCCTCCGGCTTCAGTTCATGAACAAGATTGTAATCCACTAATGAATAGCGGGACTTATAGCCGTTCTTTTCTACACCAGCAGTGTCGCTCTGAAAGTCCACCTTCTTGTTGGTGTTCTTCACCTGCGTGGTGCCTATAATGCTGACAGACAAATCCTTCTCCCGACTGCAGTTGCTGGTTAGGTTGTTCATGGTCTCGCTTTCAGTATGGCTCTCAGCTTGCAGGCTCCTCTGCTGCAGTTTGATGCGGATGTACACAACCAGGACAGCGCAGCCGAGGAGGAGCAAAAGCACCAGAATAATCCCAGCACAGACTGCCATCCAAGGAAAGCCACTGTCATCCTCATCATCGGAGTACCTTTTATCAGCTCCCTCTACAACGGGCTGTCCGTGAGCATTTTCAGGGAGCAGAAACTGGCAATTACGTCCTCCGTATCCAGGGATGCATGCGCACACATATCTGTGGTCCCTCTCATGACATGTCCCCGCATTGTGACATGGATTGTGCACACACTTGTTGACAGGTGAGCTGCAGTTCTTGCCGGTGTATCCAGGTGGGCAGGTGCAAGTGTAGTCACTGAGACCGTCTTGGCAAGTGCCTCCATTCTGACAGGGGAAGCCAGCACACTCATCAATATTGTCATCACAGTGTGTTCCAGTGAAACCTTCTGGACACTGGCAGAGATAAGAGTCCACAAGATCTAGACACTGGGCACCTAGAGAAGGGTTGAAACAGTAGGCATTGAATGAACTGATCCAAACAATCGTTCTGTCAAAGATCTGATTCCCAAAACTGAAAATAATTTTGAATCAAGGTGTTTCAACTTACCATTGGAGCACGGGTTGGAGCTACAGTGGTCAATCTTCTTCTCGCAGTTGAAGCCGGCATAGCCTGTGGGACACTGACAGAAGTATCCTCCTTCAGGATTGTCAGCACAGCGTCCGCCGTTGAAACAGGGGCCATCGGCACAAGTCATGGCACTCAGCTCACAGTGCCTTCCATAGTAGCCAGGAGGACAGGCGCAGTTATAAGTGTTCTCGAGATCCTGTGAGAGCGAAAGAATACGTTTTTTAGAGAAACAGAACTTCCTCGCTGTGGTTAAACTCCACGTACCCAGTCACAGCTAAATAGTACTTACAGTGCAGCTTCCGCCATTTATGCAGGGGTTGTCAGAGCACTCGTTGACCTCAATCTCGCAGCTCTCTCCTGTGAAGCCGGGCCTGCAGGCGCAGGTGTAGCTGCCTTGACCAGTGTTCGTGCACGTGGCTCCATTCTCACATGGTTTGTGATGTGTGCAGTAATTAAGATCTGAAACACAAAACAAAACATTAGTTATTTTTTGCTCTATCCATACTCCGCAGAAGAGAATCTTTAAAAAACAAACTTTAGCACCACTCACCTTGGTTGCAGAACAGACCACCCCAGCCTTCCTGGCAGTTGCATTGCCATGGCTGCTGGCAGGTCCCATGTAAGCAGCCAGGATAGCGGATACAGTCATCACAATACTTTCCCGTGAAGCCAACTCTGCATCTAAAGAAAAATAACACAAGACAAATTAGAGTTTATCCCTATATGCAATGCAACAGGTTTGTGATGCCAAACATCTAAAAAGGTTTTTAATCATACTTACTTGCATTCACCAGGCTTGTCACAAAATCCATGCTCCTCGTCACAGCCAGGGAGACAGATTGCTGTTGAGAAAAAAACATTCATACATTAATTATGACGATTATTGTTCAGGCACGCTGAAAATTCTCTAACTGATTCCTGAATAACACCAGTTGCACCATTGGCATATTATTAGAAAAAAACACTGCTCTGTCAGTACCCTGGGAAAGAGAGCTTGCTTAACACAGTTGCACTCATACAAAAGATTGACAAACAAAAGCCCCTTTTTTTCCTAACTGTGGGTCAGAAGTCCCTTTTTTCACTCTGTTCATACAGACCCCTCCCCACAGTGTCCCAGAGTCGGAGGAGATAAGGGTGGACAGCTGGTGTACATGGTGCCAGTGCAGGACAGCTGCTCTATTGTCTTGCCTCACTCAGCAGCTGCCTGCTTCCAACAATACATCTCCGCGCTCAGCCAATCAGCGCCGAGCGCTCTGCCAAGTAGCCAATCAGGCGTTACGTTTAATCTACGGCACGCGTGCCATTATTTGGCCCGCGTCCCTATTTTTCTGAATCACTCGAAAGGGTGTTCCCGAGACCGTTTCCGTAAGGAGGCAAGTCAGTTCTCAAGACACCGTGAGAATAAGACATTTTAATGTGACACAAGTTCTGGATACTTACGCTCAGTGCAGTACTGCCCCTTCCAGCCCGAGTTGCAGATGATCTCCCCGCGCTCCCCGCAAGTGAAGTGTCCGAACGCGTCGTCACGAGGACGGCAGAAGACCGAACAGCCTTCTCCGTAGTAATGCTCATCACACACGAACCTGTAGGAATACTTCAGCTCCGTCCGGCCCGACACCTGTAGATCCTGCGACCACTCCTCCCCAACCGTGAGGTGCCGCTGGGTGGTCATGCGGCTGATCAAACGCTCTGGGTTTTCTGAAAATGAACGTTAAATTCCATTATAAAAACTGCTTATAAAAACCACTATAAAAAAAGCTTTTTTATAATGGAATAGAGAGGCGGGGTACTGTGTGTGTATAGTGTTCTAAGCTCGTACCTGTTGATAAATCTTCGGTGGAGTCGGTCTGAAGCGCTTCAATAATTAACGAAAAGGTGCCCTGTAAGGAGAAAAAAAGAACCTTATTTTAAAGAACTGTATGTATGCGTGTGTGTCTGTTTTACATATAACGGAAGCTAAGCGTGGACTGAGGTGTGATAGCATTAGGGTTCACGCTCTATTTCCCCAGGTTCACACGTCCTCACTGCAGCAAAATGAAAGCTTTCGGAATTTCACGCTGAGCTGACAATTATATACTGTCCCTGGGGATGTGAAGTTTCCCACCCAGCCTACATTTGTCAAAAGGGTCCGAATGCATTTCCCTCGCTCAGATGAAGAAGCCTAATGATGCTTAGCGGGTGTCCTTAAAATCTAAAGCATGTAAATCACACAGCTCATAGTTCTGGGTGTAAATTATGACTACTATCATTAGTTTCAGAAATAAGAACAGCAGTAATAGTGGTAATAGTAGAAGTAGCAGTAGTGGTACTAGTACTTGCAGCAGTATTAATATGAGTAACAATAATATCATTGGTAACAGCAGTAGATTAGTAGTAGTGGTAGTGGAAGTAATAGTAGAAATAGTGATAATAGCAGTAGAAGTTGTAGGATACTAGTAACATTAGTAGTAGCAGCAGTAGTATTAGTACTGGTAGTGGTAATAGTTACTTACTGGCCACGTGAATCCGAAAGGGAAGCGGACTGGGTTGCTGAAGCTGCTGTCGGGGGCTGTTTCGGGAACCTGGAAGGAGTTTGATCCGAGCACCGGGGTGACCGCTCCGCCGTATGTGCACGGGGGCTCCGGGGACACGTTCGCCTGGTAATGCTTGAGGCAGATCCTGAAAAACGTTTTGCATTCGCACTGCTGGATGCCCGATCCGGTTCCTCCTTTACAGCAGTTTGTGTTGCCCGATATTCCTTTCTTGTTAAGAAACTCCTGCAGCTTTAACTCAAAAACCCCAGAGCAAAAACCCTGGAAAGAAAAAAAAACATTACATCATGAATAATTAACATTTTTAAGTGATCCTTTGCACTTTTTACAAGTGAAAAGTGCTTTAAAAAGGCAGAAGTTTAATTACCTGGCCGAGCACGATCATGACAAGGATGGCAGCTATCAGAAGTCGCCCCATGGTGGTGAAGATCCTCAGCACTGCCACGGGCCACTCAGAAACTCATAGAGACTCCAGAGAATCCTTTAGTCGGTGTATCTCAGAGGGCGTGTGTTAGTAAAAGGCTTGCAGGCGTCTTTCAGTCACTTTATCTTCCTTTTAAGGCCATGTAAGTCCTCCCTCTTGTTTAAGAAATGGAAATAAATCCCAAATTTTCTGGCGATTACTCCAAGTGGTCGATGCGTCCCGTGGTCTGTCCTCATTAAGACCCTGGCTCAGAGACTCCTGCTCTCTCTGAACTCTCCTTTACTTGTAGTCAGAGCTGAGTTTGTAGGGGTCCACAACTCTGTTCCTCCTCCGGCACTCTTGATCCATGTGAGGCAGAAAGAGAGAGAGGGAGAGGGACAGAGAGAGAGAGCTGGGAGAGAGAGATAGAAAGAGAGAGTGACTGTGCTGGTGTCTAATGTCCCAGTCCGCCTGCTGCCCATTATATACAGAGTGCGCCTGCTAGGGTAATGAGATGCAAATGAGCTACTCCCCAATCTGGCTCGAGTTGTCACAAAGGGACACTTTTCACCCACTCCACCCCACCACACCCCCCAAAGATCGCCAAATGGTCACTGAGCTGTAAAATGTGCAACCCTTCCCCATTGCAAAAGAGAGAACGAGAGAGAGAGAAAAAAGAAAAAGTCTCATTTACATATAGGACCAAAAAAGAAAAAAAAATCAACCAGGAGAATCCTACACATCCAAGCATAAAACCCTGAAATTACATCACACCGCTCACTCCTTTATGAAGGAATGGTGGATCAGAGATTAAAAGCCCCTCCCCCCAACCCAGCAAGGACGCCTCTTTATTAAGACGATACAATTTAAAACACGTCCCACAAGTGACTGTGTTTGTTTCGATAGCAGCTCTAAGTAAAATTTGTGCTTCAGACTTGGAGAAAACGACTTAAAGTGTCTCAGGCGACTTCAAAACGCACCTGTTGCGAGCTCATACGAGTTCGGGCCAGACCCAACCGATCTTTATCAGTCGTTTTTTATTATGTGTGCATTTTTATTTTTTTATTTTTTTATTATTGCTTGCTTGAATGGCCCAAGCTGTTCTGGACGTTGTGAAAGTTTATGTTCCCCTCTCTCAGATGCCTTAGCTGGGCTGTAAACCGGGGCTGGTGTGTGTCGCTCGCGTGGCTGTCATTAAGGCACTTTGTTATTGTGTGAGGGGAGAATAAGTTTGCTCTTTGTGCTCTCAGCTGTATGGTAATTCGGGCAGCACCTGCTCCCCCTGCTCAATATACCGGGGGCTGAGGGGGGGCTCCCCTCGGCGCGCGCTGCTGTCTCTCCACACCCCGCCCACCAAACATCACCCCAAACCTTT
Source organism: Hemigrammopetersius urotaenia (assembly GCA_037974485.1). Classification (NCBI taxonomy): domain Eukaryota; kingdom Metazoa; phylum Chordata; class Actinopteri; order Characiformes; family Alestidae; genus Hemigrammopetersius; species Hemigrammopetersius urotaenia. Next base: position 6,159,420 of record JBBPDC010000149.1, on the reverse strand, counting down.
ATGTGGACTCCTTCACACACATATACACACAGCTACACACACACACACGTACACACGCGTACACACACACACATACACACACAAACTACACACACACAACACAACAACAACAACACGCCGCATTCCTCGTGGTTATGAAATGAATTAACATAGCCGCCGTGTGCGCATGCGTGTGTTGTTGTGCAAGGGTGGTCTTCATTAAGGGCGTTAATTGAAACTACCGGCCGGTTTAATGCTGCTGGAATGCGGAGCGCTTTCTTTTTTCTTTTTTCTAACCGACCACTCTGTTGGAGGGTCTTTTGTTGTTTTCCAGAGTGGCTCGAGTACACGGTGGGGTTTATTGAGTGAACAGCCTCGTATTATTACTAGTTAGAGAAGAGATTTACAAGAAAATTAGAATCAGAAAAGTTTATTGATCCAAGAGGAAATAGCTTAAACAAAGGAAACTCTCATTCTGCATGGTTAGAGAAGGGGCAACTTACAAATACTGCACATACTGAAATAACAATTGAAAATACCGCAATATAGAGTAAAACCTCTAGAATAAGTGTGCTGGGACAGATAAAACACCACAGTCCTCCTCTAGAATGATAACACACCACAGGTGTCAGTCCGGAACAGCCTACCGCTGGCCAAGCCCCCTCATCGCTCTTTCAGAGATCATCGCTCTTTTCAGAGGGTCCGTGGCTGGACCCTCCAGCTGACCACTGTGACACCCCCGAGGCCTCCATCACCTCTCTCGGCCGACCGGTGCTTTAGACTGACGCAGCACACATTTCTCGATTACCCCAGCAAAGCGTGGCTGAAAGGCAAAGTGAAGCGTCCGGGATTTATGCCCCACTCCGTTTATTCTCTTCAGCCATAATTTATGCCACGCGTTTCTGTCTTGGTGAAATCAAGCAGAAAACTCCCCCCTCTGTCCCGCTCCCTCTCTCCCTCTCTCTCTCGTCCTCCTCCTTCTCCTTTCTGGAGGTGGACTATGGAGAGACTGTTTAACTTAAGTGTTTCTATAGGGGGTTGTTGTACTTTAACTCCTGCCCACCAGTAGCCGTGGCAAACAAAGGGACGGGACTCGAGGTCCAACTATTCATCTTCTCTCCGCGCTTTAATTTTCATTGATTTTGAATACGGGGGTGGGGGTTGAGGGGTGTTTGGGGTAGTGGTGGTGGGGGGATCAACCCTTGGGGATTCTCTCTGAAGGGCACGACACGCCTTTAGACGCGCACGCCCCCCCCCCAAGCCAGCCATCTGCTCCCAACCAAATGGCGTTTTTTCACATCTCAACTGCATGTCTCCACTAGCTCCTCTCTCTCCACTAGCTCCCAGATTGGACTGGAAGCGTGTTAAAGAACGGCCGGCCACCGGCCATATGGCCAGGGAAGCTGCTGGAACCTAGATTGATCCAGTGAGGGACCCGTGGGAACACAAGCACTGTACAATAATAAGGACAGTGTTGGGGTCCCGGACTGGTCCTCTGAAGACCTGTTGCCTCTCCACCTCCGACCAACCAGAGCACAAACCGTTACAGGCGCCCCTCACTCGTCTCCTTAAATTAATTACATGAATTACGACGTTTGCACCAAACACACATGTTTGATGTTTAAAAAAGGCCAATTTATAGAGGAGATGGAAGAATCCCTCCATACACTGGTGGGACAGAAAGACCCCGGAACGTGACGCAGCACAGTCGCGCGCCATTACAATGACAAAAGCTCAGGCGCGTGGCTCCGGATCGAGTGATTGATAAGAAACAGCTCAGCATCTCTAACACTATAGAAGAGCAACTTGCCATCTGTTTTTCTCCGTGGTTATTGATGTTTTGTCTGTAGAATAAATCGCCTGGTTCTTTATTATTTATTATATTGTATAAGTTAATATAACATTATTATTAAGAATAATATATAATCCTTGTTTATATATATGTTTTATTTATTTATTTTATTACATGGGTTCTAAGACGGAGCGTACAGGTCTTTGTATCTGAAGTCAGATCACTCAGTCCAGCTGCTTTGAGTGGGCACGAACTCTTCAAAGAGAGAGAGAGAGAGAGAGAGAGAGACAGAGGGACAGAGAGAGAGAGAGAGAGAGAGAGAGAGAGAGAGAGAGAGAGAGAGAAAGAGAGGGACAGAGAGAGAGAGAGAGAGAGAGAGAGAGAGAGAGAGAGCTGAAGCCAGTCGCGTGCCGATGTCCCTCAGAGAACATCTGCCCCTTTCCCTAGGGTGGTTTTGTTCTCCTGAATAAAGGAGAGGAAAATCAATAGCGTACGAAAGCACAGAAAGGCTCGTTAGACACTTCTGGGTTCTGAAGACCACAAGTAAACATGGCCGTTACAGGACCAACTTATTTTGGTCCACTTTTCATTATGAACAAGATCACGAGTGAGAGTCAGAAGAGCATTTGTTTTCCGGGTCCCTCCTCCACTCAGGCGGCATCATAGAACATGGGGCACTTTTGTCAAGCAGGCTATAAAAATAAATATAGAAACAAGGTCGTTCTGTGAATTAGTCTGATCAGACAAGGGAAACCTCGGAGATAAATATAATCAAAGTAGCTACTTAAAGGAGCTTTTGTCAAACAGGTCATGAAATAAACATAGAACCGTCCTGGTCCTGTGAATGGGACAACTGTGATTAAAGTAACTACCTAAAAGATGTTTAAAATTCATTAAAAATATCTACAACCTTAACAAGTAGGCTTCCTCAATTTCTTGCCACTTACATCCACATGACGGATCAGCTTGTCCACACTATATGGACAAAAGTAGTGGGACGCATGACCATTACACCCTTAACATCAACAGTAAAACATTATTTTATGGAAGTCAGCCGAGCTTGTAAAATGTACCTGATTTGTACATTCTGAATCCAGAAAGGCCTACGCTTCACCATGTTTTGTCATGTTTGTCATATGCATAAAATTATGCAAGATGTGCCTTGAAATGCAACACTGTGCAATGCTTATACACACCTACATACACACGCGTTTGCGCATAGTTTTAGTTTAGTTTAGAGTGTTGCTGTTGCGTTATGATTTTCTTAATAACAAAGGCATAGGTTTATGGCAACAATTTCCTCCTACTTCCATCCACATGAATGATCAAGCTACACTAAATGGAAATATTGGGGCACCTGACCATTACACCAACATAGATTCAAATACATAGACTTTAATATAGAGTTGTTTTCCCTCTTTGCATCTATATCAGCTTCCACTCTTCCTGGAAGGCTTTTTGCTAAATTTTGGAGAGTTTCTGTGGGAATCGGTGCCCATTCCTTCTGTAGAGCATTTATGTGGTCAGACACCGATGTTGGACGAGAAGGCCCCCCCATGTCTTTATGGAGCTTGCTTTGTGTACTGGGGCACAGTCATGCTGGAATAGAAAAGATCCTTCCCCAGACTGTGTCCACAAAGTTGGTGTTGTCCATAATGTCTTGGTATGCTTAAACATTAATATTTAGCTCCACTGGAAGTAAGAGGCTTAGCCCAAAACATTGGAAAACAGGTGTGCCCCAATACTTTTGTCCATATTGTGTGGCTGCAGTCGTGAAGGCTGAACATCGTGTTGGAGCGCGACTCCTTTAAGACAGTTCTGGCTGCTGATTGGTTGGGCTTCCAGGAACAGGACGTGTGAGCTGCAGTGTAAACATTGTGTTTATCGGAGCTGTTTCTGAGATTTTGAAACGTCTGTTGCTTTAGTCACCAGAAGGTTTTGGTAGGGCGGTTTAACTTGCCTTGTTTTGTGCCTTTCACTGAACACAAGGGATATTATTTTTTTTTGAGCCCATGTTAGTATTAGCATTAAGCAAGCAGAAGTCCCTGAAAGTACTGCAGGGTCCCGCATTGTATTGTCACACTGGTATTTTCAAATTTGTTAATAATATATGCATAAATTATTAGGTAATCTGTTTACTAACTGTAACTACGTTTTTTCTGTTTGTGTCCTTTGAGGTGTTGCTTAAATCATGACTTACGCTGGGGTTGTGTTTTCAGTCCAGTAGGCAGAAGTGGACATTTCAGTCAATCACATGCACTATATATATGCACATGATGTCTCATAAAACACATGCTGAATAATGAGCATTTGATTTGCACACATTTAGGAGAATCTTCTTTGTGTTGAGCAGTAAGGTTTCTTTATTGTGCTGACTTCTTCTATCAAAGGTTCCTTACATGTATAGAGATGGGGGTGAAAGGCTTACAGTACTTTATGGAGAATTGCTCTGGAGAGACCTGCTTGCCTGTGGATCTAAGGCAAATGGCAGCTGCTCATGCCAGAGCCAAGCCTGACTCATGTGCCACAGTGGTAGTTGATGGTATGGCTTGTCTGAGGTTCTGGTATCAGTCTCAGGCTTGGGTCCATGGAGGACAGTGGCAAGAGTACATGCATTTTCTGGAGAAATTTGTGGATGCATTCACCAAAGCTGGCATAAAGTTAGTGTTTTTCTTTGATGGAACAGTAGAGGAACAGAAACGGACAGAATGGGTGAAGAGACGCCTGAGAGTTAACCAGGAAATAGCAAGAGTGTTTCAGTACATTAAAAATCACTATCAGCAACCAAATCGAGACATGTTTTGTCTCCCTTCAGGACTTGCCACCTTCTCTAGATTTGCCTTAAAGTCTCTTGGTCAAGAAACCTGGTGCTCTGTTAGGGAAGGGGACTATGAGGTTGCCCACTATGCCCTTTCTAACAACTGTATGGCTATTCTTGGCCAAGATACAGACTTTGTTGTCTATGACACTGTTCCCTACTTGTCGATCGCAAAACTACGATTAGAAAATATGACCACAGTGCAGTTCTCTAGAGAAAACCTCTGTCGCTTCTTGAATCTTCGGAAGTCTGATCTTCCTGTCCTGGCATGCATTCTGGGAAACGATATTGTGTCAGAGCAGCAACTGCTATATATCCGTAAAAATGCTTTGGCCTTGTATGGAAAGAAACATCAGGGGGACAAGGTCTGTGCTGTGGCTGATTTCATTCATAGCCTTCATCCTGATGGTGAAGGAATACATGGCATCTCCCTGATGCATTTGTCCAACGCAGACAAGGAGGTTGTAGAGAAAGGAATCCAGTCATATCTGCTCCCAGGACAAACATCGCCTTGGTTAGATTGCAGTCTGCCACCTCCAGAGTCAATGTGTGTGATGGAGAAATTCCTGAATGCAGACATATTACAGGTACTGAGGACCACTGATGCTGTTTTAGTTTCATGTTTTTCATAAACAGTATCAGGCTCATTTGGATCAATTGATCAATTGTTGCAGGCAGCAAAAGAGAAGCATGTACGAGCTGAGTGCTTTATGATCTATAACGTTCTATATGATGGAGTGGTGGAGTGCAGCAATACCCTGGAAGATGCGGAGGAAGTAGAGCTACCACCACAGGCCATTTTATACCAGCCTGTCAGAGAGCATATCTACAGCATTCTTCTGCCAGCACTGCCAGGTGCATTTCTTTTCATATTAAATCAATTGCATTTAAGCTGTGTTTTCAGTGTTAGCCATCTTTTATAACTTAATATGGTTAATGTGGTGATTTTATACATACATTACGGAGAAACAGTAGCACTAATTATAATCACTCTTAAAAATATTTTCTTCTCTACCCTTTTCTTCTATAGACTCTCTTGATCATGTTTGGTCTGTCAAGGAGTGGTTTGTTTTTCCAGGAAATCCACTTACGGAGCCAAATGAAGTGACTCCAAAGGCCCTAAATGTACCAGGTAAATAGTTTAAATACAGTATACATACTCTTTCAACCCAAAAATCAAGTGCAATTGATCGTCCCTTGCTTCTCTAGCCTAGTTTAAATATAGTTACACCCAAACTCGAAGTGATAAACTTAGGGAAAAACAAGTTCAGCCCTCAGCAGTGTTTGCTGTTTTCATGACTATTTTAGTATTACACTGTTCAGATCCCTCCACAGACTGGCAGTCTGTATGTGGTGAGGACTTGGCTACTGTGTGACATTTTTTGTACCTTTTCTGTACCTTTTTGTTTTTATGGCTGTCAGCTTTGGATTTGCAATTTAAGGTTGTTCCCAGTTAGACAACTCTGTTCCCAGTTAGAGTATTACCTTAGGAGTGGTAGTTTTGCCTTTCGTGCCTTCAGTCCTCAGTAATGCTCAGTATTTTGAAGACAGTAATGTCTTCAAAATAGTTTATGTTCTTTAGTCCTAAGACCTCAAAAAGTTTAGGGTATTTTCTTAATTCAAACCTTTCTTTCACATACTTACATTCAACACACTGGACTTTTATTAATAGATATTTAAACTTAAGTAACTTATACAATGCAGTTTGAAATACTATAAACAAAATGACATGTTCTAAATAATTCAGTGTTATTAAACAATGATGTACTGCAACTATCTATGTATCGTTTATTGTCAGTATTCTGACAATGTTTTATGTTTTTTCCATGATTCTGATGAAATCATTTATAGCTCTCCATCATTTGAAACACATCTAAAATCAGGAGTAGAGTACAAGAAGTATAAAATACTGACACTGTATTAATCTTCAAGAATCAAATATGTCCTGGAATCAAAGGCAACCAAGAAATGAATACAAATCAACAATGATACAATATCATAAATGCCAACACACGTACATCACATGGCTTGTTTTCAATAAGGTTTGGGATATTTGGTTAGAAGAATACAGTTAGAAACAGAACTATTGTTCCTGATTTCTAGTTGCGCTCCAGCTGCTGCATGGATTTGTTCGTTTTAGCAGCAGGTTTTGGATAATAACTGTAAATACTAGGCTTCTTTGAGGAAGTTTGGAAATTCTAGCTCATACACATTTTTATTTGTTTACTTTTGATGTTTTTATGACCAAATAAATACTTCTTGCTCAGATTAATGGCTTTACATATTATTTTGAGATGAAGTGATTAGTGCTTTTTAAAAGAAGTGTAACTCCCACAATTTAACATTTTTTACATGAGACACCGTCTAAGCTTATAATAGCAGTGGCTTTCTTCTTGTCAGTTTTCCATTGACTTTGGGGTTTCACTTGAATGTTGTTGGTAAACATCAGTAAGAAAAACAGTCAAAGGGACTGTGTTTGGCAGTGACACAGACAAATGAATTGATATTTAAGGAGGTCAGTATACTTTTATAAAGCACTTTTATCACGTTCACACTTTAGCACACAACCTGTTAATCTGACTGCATGTGTGACCTGACATAATACATCATAGTGATCTAGAGAAATCCTGTCAGGAACAGTGATGCTAAAAGAGTGTATAATTCTGTAATAAGATGACTTTTAATTTAGGACCTTTACCAGACTGATTGAGGGCTAAACTGATGTCATATATAGACATACTTGTTTTTTGCTAAACATTTTGAGCAAGATTATTTGTTTGGTTAAAGTTGGCTTCAAACAACTACTGTTTGTGAACAGTTCATCTGAAAGAGGCATGACTGCAAATGTTAAAACCTCCAGAGATACTCTAAATTCAGCTCTGAATTTCTCAGATTCCGTACCTACACAAAATGTCATTATATGACACATAAATGTAATTAATGAGAGGAGACACATGTCAAACCATGTCAGATTTATTTAGTCAAGCTAATTTTCACAGAATAGAACAGCAAATAACAGCATGACACTGGATTGGATTTTATTACATGAATTGAAAATGTCACAAAATCAGGTTTTGAGTGTACAAAAGTGTACTTACTTGAAAATCAGCAAAACATGTAATTTGACCAGTACTATGGAAACCAGTTTGCACTCAAAACTATGTAGAGAGGAATATGGACTGCTGGGGAGTAAGACTAGCCCTGTCAGAGACAGTGCTTTGCCCTGGTTAGCTTTTACTCTGGGTTGGTTTTTGTATGTTTTAAAATTGTGCCATAATTCATGCTCCAAGAGGCTGTGAATTCTGTACAGACAGCGCGGTACTCTGAAAACACAAGAAGACGGAAAGTCTCTTCATATCAAAAAATACTTGTTTGACTGCTATGAAAATTCACAGACCTGTTAAAGTACATACATTTACATTTACATTTACGGCATTTAGCAGACGCTCTTATCCAGAGCGACGTACATCAGTGCTTAAGAATTCCA
>JBBPDC010000149.1:6077049-6140445 GCA_037974485.1 Hemigrammopetersius urotaenia | reverse complement strand
GTGTGTGTGTGTGTGTGTGTGTGTGTGTGTGTGTGTGTGTGTGTGTGTGTGTGTGTGTGTGTGTGTGTGTGTGCGATCATGTGTGCACACTCTAATGGTAAATATAGCTTCTGTGCCCATGGCGCTGTGGTCACAGCCCAGTGGGTTGAGGCTGGAGTTGGCGTGAGGGAACCTGGTGCTGGCCCATCAGTGGTGAGAGGCAGTCATCATTGCAGCCATAGAGGGGCTCAGAGCGTTTGTTCTGCAGACGCTGAGGGGCTGGGGTGGGGTGGGCTTTGCCACAAGAACCCAAGCTTTGGCACACTGTCATCTCTGTTTCCTTCACAGAGCGGGAGGGAGGGGATGGTAGGCCCGACGGAGCCACAAATGAAACACTACGTGGAGTTTTGTGTTTTTAGGGTTGATGTTTCCTTTTTTTTTGTTTGGAATGGCTTTTATTTCCATTGTTGACAGTTTCTGTCCAAAGATGAGTCTGCTCTGTCTCCCCATTACTCTACAACAGTTAAAGGACCACTCTAAATGTCTGAAGCTTTTTTTTTTTCTTTATTCAGGATTGTCATAGGCGTCATGTCTCAGAAATACAAGAGATTATTTACACTTTATTGGCTGGAGGAGGGAAGACAGAAAATCAGATGTACAGTACTGTGCAACAGTCTTAGGAAACTGTGCAAATTGTTTGAAGTCATTTATATCAGCAGTGGGCTTCTTTCTGACAGCAAAAACGCATCTGAATATTAGAATAAATGCAAACAAACAAGCAAACAGTAAAAAAAAATCAGGATTTCTTTAGTCTAAAAAGTAGTTAATATTTTGTGAGCTGGTTAGAAGAACACAGGTTTGGATCCAGGTTTCGGCTCAGGGCCTCCAGTCATTGGGTGAATTAATACAAATTCTATAATAAACACCTAATTTAATCTACTGCACTAAAAAGAGCCAAACCAGGGTTTTAATGGGCTGCAAGTTTGTTGTTATTTGTTGTAATGTAAGTGTTTTAACACTAACTTAACACTACTGCCCAGCAGTAAACAGCTTTTAAGCATAATTTTCTCAGGCGCCTAAGACTTTTGCACAGTACTGTATATAAAATGTAGCATTGTTTACATGTATCAGAATACAGCTGACACACAAGAATATCCAAAACCAAGCAATTCCAAATCCACCAGTCCAATAAATTCAGAAACTGTGATTATGAAAATGGAAAAGGATGTATTTAATTGAAATGAGCCCCAAACCTCAATTGAGCAATGTGGTGTTACAATATCCATATACAGCACAAGGCTATAGAAGTGTTTACTTGATGATGATGGTGGTAATGATGGTAATTATAGATGATCTGATCTGTTTTCTATAATAACCCCCTTCCAATAATAACCCCCTTCCAAAGATTTGGTCTTGGAAGCAAAACACAAAGTCATTTCATAGTTTAAAATTACTCTCTGTTAGTCTCTCGGAAGAACGGTAATTGCTTCCTGACCCCAAAAAAACCCTCATTTAAAATTAGCATCAGGTAGGGGATACATTTGCATGCATTGTTCTGAGTTTGAGGCGGTTTATGTGTGTCGTGAGAAGTATTAGTGCCGCTTTACGAAACATTGTGCTGAATACACAAGGCGCTACAATAAAGAACTGTTTTGAATACACAGAACCTCCGATATTTACAGTAGCAGCTATAAATAGTGGGCTGTAAAAGTCAGGAACTGGACCCAGTTCGGCCCCTGCTGTAATTGTATGTGGACTCGCACAAGTACACAAAAAAGGATAGGAAAAAAAAAGCCAGACAACTGCAGGAAGAAAAAATAGCTTCTCTGCTGATGGCTTCAGTGTTATGTCCTCTTACTGGCAGGAGCTCCGTGTCAGAAACGCATCACTCAACCATTGTCCCTCATTTTGCCCTCAGAAGTTCACTGATGGGTGAGCAGGGCCTGCATCATCTGAGGGCTTTGTCCTGCTGTCTTGCTTTGTTTTTTCAGTAATGAAACTGTTGAAGCATAGGCTTTAGAAATAAGGTCTGTTACGCAGACAAAACCAACATTTCTATTTTATTTCCACTGCCTGTGTGTGAGTGCATGAGTAGCATTTGCATTGTCAAACTTAGACCTGGAGTATTTGTGGTTTCCTGCATATTTCAGGCTCAGCCTCAGTTGTGTATGGGTGTGGATCTTGTGTGAGTAAAAATAAGCCTTATTGCTTTTGTTGCTGTTTTATTCAGAAATCCAAGAGCATATTTTCAGTCCAGCAGTGTGTGTGTGGTATAATGGCAGCAGATGATGGTATTGTGTGGTGATTTAAGGGTTTCACATGAAGTTAGGCCTGTAGAGGACCTTTAGAATTGTATGGTTTTGCATTATAGTGCTGTGCATTGTTTACAACTAGAAACAACCATAGTACCTACTTTGGCAGGGAATGCGCTTTTTCCAGTAAAAACATTGGAGAAAGCACAAATAAACACAAATAGAATTAAACACATGAATTGTTTGGTTATTAAAACATTTTGGTTCCTGGCTTCTTGCTGCCCCCCAGCCATTGCATCTGATGGCTAAATCCAATCAATTAGGAAATTAATTAGAGCAAATTACTAATGAAGAACTGCACAACTACTGGACTTCCTTGCAGGGAGCTTCAGAAATGGTTACTCTAACATGTTCTCACACATCAGATCATAGTTTATTGTTTGTTTGTTTATTTGCATTTATTCTGTTTGGTTTTTAACAAATAAAGATAATACTTTGTTTGGATAGATCCTTTGCTTTGTAGATTCTTATATTGCATTTAACTTGTATTTACTTAAATATCTATAAAAAAAAAAAAAAAAACCAACCCTGGACCATAACGTCACCTCTAACCCTAATCCCTCACTTTACTAAGAACCTTTAAAACTGTAAACCCTAAATAATACGAGGGCATCTGTTTTTCCTCCTCTATTTTTCCTGAAAGTTCCTTTTATGTCCTATACTTTCACCATATACCACAAGCTCTGAGGACGAGGCTGAGTTCCCTTCCAAGCCTTTTCTTCATGCCAACCCTCTGAGGTTTGTATCGCTCAGTGGGGTCTTTACACACATTTCCAGATCTCTCTGGCACTGTTTTAAATACGCTCTTCTAATAAAACCGAATTAAATTGAATATAATCCCAACTGCTCTGTGACCTGTTGCTGTTCGTGAAGGTATGCTACAATCCAAAACCAAGCCCCACCTCCATGAAGATGTCACGGCTCCGTGGGGAGCCGTATATCAGTCAGAATGAGCAAAGCAATCCACCTCTTTCCCAGGCGGTTGCATGAAATACAGCCAATCCAGTCACCCTGGTTAAGGCAGTGGAGAAATGCAAGGGACTGTTAGTAATTTGCCTTTAAAGAGATTTCGTGCAGCTATTCACTGGTGTGGGCTAATCTCTCTTTGTGATTCGTAACAATGTAGCTCCAAACGAGGAGGAAATGTCAGGTTATGTTTCAGAGCCTGCCTCCTCCCCACCCTCCATCTGTAGGAATGGCCTCTGCTCATTGGAACATATGCTGCCTGTTGCACACCCGCCATCTGTTCCCTCCAACTGATGAAGTGATCCTGTTGCCACGGTGACGATTGGGCTTTTCAGTGAACCACCCTTGGAAACGTTTCCCGCAGGAGCTTCCTTTTTTCCCCTCTCTCTCTCTACACAGACCATGTTGTCCAATATGCACCGGCTGTCCTAGCAAAAGGAGGGGTACATTAGTTTATTGTTGTTGTCTCATGTTATCTGTTTGGTCTTTGTTAACCCCTCTTCAGTTTTGAGGGATTCCAATAGATAAACAAGTCAGTCTTGGTGTATTTGGTGATGTTCTGCAGCAAGTTCTGTATTTCTACAGGTGCAATAAACATTTTCAGAATCCTGTATGTGTCTACTAACCCCAATACTTTCATGTATCTACCTTCAAGCTAATTATAACAATCTAATATTGCCAACTGGCCCTTGCAGTTTCCCCAGCATTTCTCAGGTGAAGAGCTGGTAATTAAACACTATCGCTTCACTGTAACCAGTGAGAGACTCCCAAGTGGCTACTGTACGTGGCTCTGATGCTGATGGTGTTTGATGTCTTTACTCATAACTACCACAGCTCCATTGAACCCAGACCACAAAGAGGGGAAGGCTGGAGCCCAGACAAAAGAGCCAAAAGAGAAGGCAACGGCTGTGGAAACAGAATCCCAACGACTGCCTGCAACCTGAATGCTTCTTTTCAACTCAGATCTATCCAACCCATGTTGTATTCAGAGAATTAAGATAAGGATTGAAAGCCCCTGCCTTAACAGTTTTAGTGGACCTGTTAGCCATATGCCAGTCTCGGAGCTAGAGCTAATGTTTCTAAAACGACATCAAACAGCATTGGCACACCGCACTGTCACAGAATATACTGTATGGAACATATATACACTGTATGGCCAATGCCACACACACACACACACACAAAACCCCAACATGAAATATACACAACTTGCAGCAACTGTGGGAGGGCTGACCAGTGAGGAACAATTGTTGTTGCCCATTTCTTCATAAACCAAATGTTTTCTTTTATAGCAACTGTTGGTAGTTAGAACAGCTTTACAAAACGCTGAAAGAAAATCCCTTAGGATGTAAACAGAACATTTAGACCGTTATTACATTCATTTGGTGACGGGAGCTACATGGGGAGAAGCAGTTTTTGGCACTTTGGGAGCTGTTTGGAGAACAATTTGGAATCACACAAGAATGCCGTGTTATGACATTTTAGCCACTCTCACGTTTATTTGTTTTTTTGTTTATTCTTTGACAAGCACAGTAAGCTATGTGAACAATAGATAAGTGAAGAAGCACTTTTTTTTTGCTATGTAAGGTACTTTTTTAGCCTCTTCACACTGTCAAAACTGTCAAGGCATGGACATAAGACCTCTGAAGGTGCACTGTTGTATTTGGCACCGAGACACTGGCAGCAGATCCTGTAAATTCTCAAGTGGAGCGTCCTTAGTTTGGACTTGTTTGTCCAGCACATTTCACAGATGCTTGATTGAACTGAGTGTATCGAAATTTGGAGGCCAGGTCAATGCCTTTATCTCCTTGTCATGCTCCTCAAAGCACCATCACCATTTTTCATTGTTCTGTCGTCCAGTTGTGATGTTCCAGTTCCCACTGTAGGTACTCACGGTGATGCAGTGCATTCTGACACTGTTCTGTCATTTCAGCAATTTGTGCTACAGTAGCTCCTCTGAGGGATCGGACCAGATGAGCAAGATTTCACTTGTCAAGCTCACCAGTGAGCCTTGGGCACCATGAACCTGTCACCGGTTGTCCTACCTTGCATTTGGCACTACAAGCCCTGCTAGTTTGGAGATATCTAGCCATTACAATGTGGCCTTTGTCAGGGTTGTTCAAATCCTCACTGGTTGCTCAGATGTTTGCCCATTTTTCTACTTCCAACACAAAACTGCTAGAACTGGTTGTTTACTTGCTGACTAATCCCACCCTCTGACATTATAATGAGATCATCAATGTTTGCGCAAAATGTCCACAGAAAACCCTTCCTCCCTACTGCCATCCGACTCTATAACTCCTCCCTTTGTCAAACATCCACACAGTTATCTGTACAGTAACCTGATGCTATTAAGTTGTGCTATTTCTTTATAAGTTAATACCATCACATGTGCATTATTATTTTTATTATTAAGTGCAACAGTCTACCATGTGCAATATCGTGCAGTTCTCATATTGAGAAAATGTGCAGTATGTGCAGCATCCTGCTAATAGTCTTACCATGTGCAATATCACTACTTATGTCAGTATTATTTATCTACTGATCTCTATTACGTGCAGTAACATATTCAGTTTAGATAACCACTCCTTACTAGTACTAGTAAATCACTTAACAGTAAGCTATTTATCTATAGCATTAATACTCCAGCAATTGTGTACATAACATAATGAATATTGTATTTTCTGCAGAGTGTTTCTTTGGTATTATTTAAACTTAATATTCTATAGTTTTCTTGTCTCTGTTTCTCTCTGTGTCTGTGCAGTCGTAACATAAGCAGTTTCCTCTGGGATTCTGATTCTTCTGATCCTGATTGCGCCTTTCACATATTGGGGGTTATAGCTGTCAATGTCGAAGCCTGCCAGAACATGTCGCTTCATCAATTCTCAGTTGTCAAACGATTGATTGAAGAGTTAGATCAAGTGTCATCCTGCTTGGTTGGAATTAGAAACAGGCCTTTGCAGATAAGATTTCTCACCCTGTCTGCTGGGCATAGAGTTCATGCCGCCACTGCAGCGCATGCTAAGCGTCTAGCGACCACACTACTTTTAGCAACACACATCAAACAAATAGAGGGCGGGGTCTCCATTTTTGTGGTTTTCCTCCTTGTGAGCAAAACAGAAAAATCCCTTTAAACATGTCAAACAGTCAGCAGTCGCTCAACAACAGTGTATGACATGTATCAGAGAAATTATTTTAGTTTGCCAGTGCTCGTCGTGTACAGCATAATGAAATGAGACCAGGCACAGGGTTTAACGTCTGAGGCCCTCGGGTTTAAAAGAGCTGCTGCATCTCCGAATGAATGCACCAACGTCAAAGACCATACTAATCAACATGGTGGGATAGAGAGTCTGGTAAAAGTTAGAACCAGCCTAATGTTAAAATAGAAATGGGTGTTGTCTTGCAATTGCGGATTGCAGTGTGGTAGGTTCACTTGTCTGACTTCTTTAATGACATGGAGCAGAGCAGTAAACACGGGCCGCCGGAGGAATGCTTTTGCTGACATAATGTGCGAAGTAATCACTGCACTTATGCAGCCATCCACATCAGGAAGGCAGCCAGGGCTTGGGGGTGGGGTGTAGAGGGGGAGTGTAGGGAGCGTGTGGAAGTGGAAGTCAGTTGTGTAGGGGACACAGCGGGAAGGGTGGGCATTTCCTGCCTGCTTCACTCTCGAATGGTGATATGCTCATTGGTGGCTCCTGACTTTACGGTCTCTCTTTTGTTTGTGCTTCTGAGCCAATGAATTAAGCATAAGTGAGCGATATTATGAGTCCAGAAAATGTGATGGTCCAATATTTTGTTGTTTTTTTTATAATTAAGTTACAGTAACCTACAGTACTAATTGCCTAAAAATAGGCTTTATTTTCAATGTAATCTTTATTTTTTATTTTACATGCAGTCATGTGCAAAAGTTTGGGCAAAGCGAAAACAAGTTCAACAGAGATATACATCTGTACATTTCATGGCACATTTATTGTTCGTTTTCGGAATGCATAATTTTTCAAGATATTCAAACTAAATAAATGTGCAGAAAAAAATTTATATTAAGAGGATGTGCACTTACTTCCACTTTAACAATCCACAAAACATGTCAGTTTAAGGGTGTTGAAATTACTGCATACAGCCTTGTTCTGAAATAGGTTTTTCTCAGTAAATTTGTGTAGTTAAAAATGGTTATCGCTTCATGTTATTATTTGGCGTGCACTGTGGGTTGTGTGCAGTTATATAGTGGGGATTGTGACTGTAGTGTGGCACAATTCATGTGTGTATGTAAAGCTATGAGCACATGGGAAGAGTGCCCAACCTATGAGGAATTCAAACCAGGTTGTTAATGGAAAAGACTGGTTGGTGGAATTTGATGCCTCCACAGTGCTGAGGAATTCACACCACTTTTCTTCATGTGTTGAACATCAGTTCTTAGAATGCTGCCCTGTATGTGCGCACAGCTCTAGGCTGTCTCCACACTCCTGTTGTGGTTTCTTCTAGTCTTTAGATGACTGAAACAATAGCTGTGATTGACACTCGCTGTGCCAGTTGAGCACGGCCTGCAGTAATGCCTACAAAATGTGGAGCTGCTTTGTACCTGACACAAGTATGGTCAAAGCTTTTCTTGTGTTATGGATTACATATTTGCGTTGCCACAGTGAAGTCTGGCATGTCCTTTGTGGCACTGAAATAGTAGGTGCAACCTGTCAACATGAAACCACATTTCATGAGTTGAGGGCTTTAGATCTTCATATCTAATATCCTGTGTCTGCAGCCTGTTCCACAACAAATGCGGTTGCACTCAAGCCAATTACATTATGCAAAATATTTGATTTTGAGAAAACCAAGCACAAATATGTGTCTGAAGCCTTAGTTTTAAGCCATTGTGAGACAGGGAGGGCTTTATTATTAAATAGTTTCAGTGCTAAAAACAATTTGAGTCATTTTATGACTCAATGATCATCTTTCTATTCCACCGACACACACATCTGTATTTACTCAACAGGCATGGGGAGTCTAGAAGTGTGCGGTAGCCTCACTTTAATAATTCAGGGTAATGTTGTCTCATGGGTGTATGTGCTTATAGGAAAAAATCCCACTCCCCACAGCCTAGAAATGATTTAAACGCTGCCAGTATAGCGAACACGAGTCCCCAGACAAGCTATGAATTAAATTTAGCCGAGTTGTGATTTACTGGAGCCTGCGAGTCCGGTACCAGCTGAAAAGTCTCATCTCAGAAAACAAAAGAAAGAGAGAGAGAAACCTCACATGTTGCATGCAGTGGTCAAACACACCACTGCCACCACCACCGCTGCTCCCCCTCTTCTTCCCAACATCTACAACGCCCTACTAAGCAGCAAACTCAAGGCAGTTTTATTTTTTCCCCACATTTGCAAGTGTTTGCTGCTGATAAATCAAATATATCTCACTGTGAGGTTCCAAAAACAGCCAGCATGACAATAAAAGACAATAAAAAGCAACAAGGAGGGCAAAATGGTGTCAGAACCCTGACAGCCTGCTTATTATCATCTCTATTCTGCAACACCCCGCTCGCATTTTGGCTGCTTTATTCCTGACAACTCGGGCACAGTCTCAAAACCTGATGCTATAAATGAAACAGCACTGTTTAAAGATTCAGTTTATGTAGAAAACTATTTTGTTAGCCTGTTTGCTAAAAGCAGCAGCGCCACAAAAGTCAACTCACTCATTCAGAAGCTACAGGGACACATGCTGACTGTCTACTCTGATATGAGTCATATAAGCTTTTTGCCACAAATTACTTTTTTTTGATTTGCCACAAGATGTTAGATAGCATTTTTAGAGTTGGGCAATATGACAGTGTGCATTTACAGCACAACATGTCACAGTTCACCACTGCATGCTTTTCTGAGCCTATCATGGATATCCTCAGTATATAAAAACACTCCATGCTTCACAAAGGAACTTAATAAGGTCCTTGGCTTTAGTGCGGCATAGTGTGTGAACTCATTATCAAACCTCATCTGACCTGAAATGTGGTAAATTCAGCAAATAATTGTGTATGCAGTGATTTATTTTCACATTGACAACTAAGCAAATGTGTCATGTTAACAGTGTAAAGCATCATGCTTGTATTTTGCTGTCCTGCTGAAGATAAGTTTTATTACCTTTAGCAAATTAGCTTGTAGCTGAACTGGAACAAAACACTTTTTTGATGTTCCAAAGACCTAGCATGATTATCCTTTAACTAACAACCCAAAAAGCCATTCCTTTTTATGGAAATTTTGCTGGAGATTTGGTATGTGACCCCTTTTTACCGCTCTGAATTCCCAATTAGCCATGATAACATAGGGAGACTGATAAAACTCAGGTGCTTTCATCTGCGGAAGATTTATGCCACTCAGAATAGGAGTTGCTGGCCTGTTCCAAGTTGTTAGCTCTTGTTTTGCTTTTCTCCGGTATGATTTGGACGCAGACTCGTTGCAAGCTGTTCTGGTCCGTGGGGAACATCTGGAAGCCGCTGGAAACTGTGGCAGGTCCGGTGAGCCCTGTGATCATTTAGCACATCTTAAGCGGCTGTGTGGAAGAGCTGTGAGACCAGCCCTCAGCGGCATATGGCTTTGTAGTTAGCTCAGGAGTCACCCCCTCCAGGGCCAAGCCACCGCCACACAGACAGAGTCCAATAGCTGCAAATTACGTGTGCATTTTGAAGGTTGTTCCACTTCCCGGATTCCCCCTACCCCCACCCCAGCATGCTGTACCCACTTTCCCACCCTCTACATGCCCCTGTACCTCCACCCCTCCCATGTCCCATGACCTCCTGTGGAAACTTCGATTCCTTCCACCCCTGAAGTCGGTGACGGGTCACTGTGAAGGCACTAATTCCCTACAGATGGCACCTGGAGATGCCGTGCACTTCCTCTGATCTTATGTCAATCACATGCATGAAGGTCACGGTTAACCCCCTGAACCCTACCCTCAAAAAACAGTGATTTCAAATGTGTACATCGATTCCACATGAATAAAATAGTGTCACTGTCATAGTAAAGTCAAAATTTATGAAGGAAAAGCATAAGAATCTAGAAGTGTTGACTAATAAGTAACTAATAGTAAGATTCAAAGTAATCAGGGGCTGTTTCTATAGATCATTTCGTCATAAAACATTCACAGAATTTGTATGGCAAAATATTTTGTTTTACAAAAAGTACATTGATTTGACAGCAGTAATATATATATATGGCATCACTATAATGATCTTCATATGTATATGAAATAACACTGAAAGTATAATGAAATAAAAAAAAACTGTATTATTGTAACACATTAACTCCTTCTGAATGGATGGATTCATGAATAAAGTAAATAATGTGTCTCTTTTTCAACCTTAAGCCTAATCAGTTTTGAATCTACACATAACCTATGGTCATTATTTACATGCAAAACTAACTACTGAGACTTAATCATTAAATGCTCTGCTTTAATTAGTCTGCTTTACTATAAAACTGCTGTGCAGCCAGGTCATTAGAGTTTTAGAAGTTATGGCTGAGGATGAAGGGGTGTTACGTTCCATGTCTGTTTCTACATGGTTCTGCCCAGCCGGTCTCTGGGGCAGATCATATGCAACAGGAAGGGTCCCTCGCTCAGGTAACGCTCTCTCGGCTCCTTCGCAATAAATCACGAGGAAGTCTTGGCTGTTATTCCAGAGAGAAGTGGGGGCTTGCTTTGATCCTGCACTCTGAAGCAATAAATAGCTTTGATGCCGCATTAGCATTTTTCATGTTTCACATAGTCAGGTTCTATGGCTCTGGACTCAATAGAGGTGTTGCCTTGATCTTACAGAGACTAGCGAGAGGTGAGAATGTGAAGTGTGAGCGCAGAGATCAGCGATAGCTGATCGTCTTTCTGTCCACAGTCATGCTAATTTCGGTCACTCATTTTTTTTTTTGGCACGAGAGTTAGATTTGAGCAAAAATCAAAGCAAACACCTCTTGTACTTCAACTGCAAAAGGCAGGCAGACGTCTGCTTATAGGCCTCACTTCAAAAAGAACTAACACTTTCACACTCACTCTATGCATTGGATGCTCTATGTAGGGCGAATACCTTTTTGTGAATTACTTCCTGGCATCCTTCAGTCATGAAGAAAGTTGTATCATTTGTCAAAGCTTCCGTATCTAACAAAGATTGTCATGATGTTGACTTTCCCAAAGTTTTTCTGAGGAGTGAACCCCACACACAATCATGCATTTTATACTGTTCCACGCTTAGGTGTGTAGTTCTAGAGGAACTAAACAAACATGTCATGTTAACAGTGTAAAATATCACGCTTGTATTTTGCTGTCCTGCTGAAGATACTTTTAGCAAATTAGCTTGTAGCTGAACTGGAACAAAACACTTTTTTGATGTTGCCAAGACCTAGCATGATTATCCTTTAACTAATAATCCAAAAAGCCATTCCTTTTTATGGAAATTTTGCTGGAGATTTGGTATGTGACCCCTTTTTACTGCTCTGAATTCCCAATTACCCATGATAACATAGATTGTCATCAAGAAAATTTTAATTTGAATGGACCTTTATCATTTTGGAGGTTCCTTAAACTTTATAAACGGTCTTCACACTTGCCCTTACAGAACCATCCACTGAAATGTTCTTGAGGGAACTAAAGGTGATCCTTCTATGACCTTAGTCATCCTTCTATGGCCTTAGAGTCCTTTTTAGGATGTTTACTTTAAAGAGTGTATATTAAAATAAAACATGAATTCATACTAGCATTAGAAAAGGGGCCAGACTCGACCAACCTGGAATGTGGCTGTTTGACTCAGGAAGTCACAGCAATTCTTCATGCTGCGACTCAGGATGTGCAGATCTTTTACAGGGCATTACTGTCCCACTGGGGGTGAAATATTAGGACCATCTCAGCACTACTGCATCCCCAGTCTAGCACAACAATACAGTAGCTCCTCTTCGTCCAGAGAGGAGAGCTCCTGTAAAATAAGCACAAGGTGTATCCTGCTGATGAGGTGAGTAATTGAGCAGTAAAATGGACACCCTGCTTTGCAGGCAGGTAAGTGACATGACACTGTTCTCTTTGATAATCGTCTGGGCTTCCCTTTCACAGAGCTGTGTTAATCAGCGGCCCGCCGCCACCAGCCTCTGCTAAACTTTCCCAGGGAGGACTCATCAGCTCTATATGTGGCTCTGCAAACTGCTCTAAAACCCGCTGTAATTAAGCAGACAGGTGATAATAGACCCACCGCAGCCAAAGTGGCGTGAGCACACACAGTGTGTGTGTGTGTGTGTGTGTGTGTGTGTGTGTGTGTGTGTGTGTGTGTGTGTGTGTGTGTGTGTGTGTGTATGTGTTCTGGTTTCGCATTTCATTATTAGGATCATATTCATCTCATTACCACAAGCTACTGCCAGTCAGATAAAGAAGTCACAATAATGAGCATAATGTCATTAACTTATTGAAGGTCTTGTGTGTCCAGTCCAGTCTAGTCCAGTTCTATACATCAATATTTTCTAAGTTAATATAAATACACATTCTTTCCTTAGAACACATTTAAATATGGCCGTTTTCAATGCACAGTTTCTACTTATTCAAAAACTAGAAGATAATATATAAAATGCACCCTCTCTTTCACACAGGCCTTTATTTCTAATATGTGAAAAGTGGGCAAATAAGCAACAGTTGCACAGATTGTTCATAAGGGTGTGCTCTGTAGAGAATGGGAACCCATCAAGTAGTTTCCTCTGGGATCAGTAGGATCCCAGTATTCCGATTCTGATTCTGATTTTCTCTTTAACAAATTAAATTTCCTTCATGAAAATAAACAAAGGTTTGACCAGGCATGGCGGTGACGGTGTGTTTTGCGTTTTGTTCTATATTATCCGGCTATTGTTGATCCTGGCTATTATGGTTTAATACTGTGTATCACTGCTTTGAATATTAGAAAAGCACATCCAAAAAATATGCCTTATTGGTTTGTTTGGTTGTAAGTGACAGAACGGGGTTTTATTGGAGGGGTGTCAAAAAAGAGGGTAAAACTGTAGTCCTTCCTTTCCATCCCCATTGGAAGTAATGCTGGCAATGATACCCTACATATCAGTTAACAAGTGCAATTATGTTTACAGTTTGTACACAAGCATGGCTTAGATTTTTTCATGTCAAACCAGCAAGTTACTGATAGGACCATGTATCTATTTAGGTGGTTTGGTAGAAATACACGCTTTTCACAGCCACGCTACAGACGAGGCTGGATGCTAACGTGTCTTGACCCTGGGGTGAAGTAGGGATATGTGCCCTAATCCTCTGCTGCTAGCCGTGTGAATTAGCTCAATTCTCACCTTGGTCCGTTCTTACATGCAAATGGCTCAACGATTAGCCTTTTCACAATGACTTGGTTAATGTAGACAAGAGGACTCTGTTTACAGGCGATCTGCTCCTGCCCACTATATATCAAAATAGTGGAATGGGATCGCTGTGTTGTCTACTGGCTTTTGAGCTTATCAGCTAATTTGTTCTCAAACATATGAAGGAGATTAGTGTGAATCTGATTAACTGAACAAGAGGTGATTAAGAATGACAGTGTTCCTGTTGTTTTACAACCTCATATCTCAGACAGCTTTGAAGGAGAGGAATGAAAGTATTTTTAACTTTTAATACACATTATATTTAGACCATTTGATTTGGTTGTGCGTCATGAAATATTTTCACAATGTAAATTGCAGCTGGGACCATGGTGCAGCCCAAGGACAAAAACGGAACACCACAAGACCACACAAGTGCAGGACATGCAAAAACACATAAGCAACAGTACAATATTTTACAGGATGACAACTTTCAGTACAGTCAACAGGAGCAGTATGAATGTGACTGAATTCAGCATTGTGACATACTGTATCAGAAGAGCTCGCAAAGAAAATGCATTTTTTGCACACTTAATGTAGACAGCAATAAAAAAGCCACAAAAATAGCAGCAACAGGATTTTAAAATACATAATAAATATAGGGTACTGCATATAAAACAGAGTATTTCCATTAGCGGAGGGGAAGTAAGTTTTCATTGTTTATGCAAAGCACTTTAGTGTGTGTGTGTGTGCAGTATGACTGGGAGAAAGGAAGCTGTTCTGTTGTGTGTGTGTGTGTGTGTGGGTGTGTGTGTGTGTGTGTGGGTGTGGGTGTGTGTGTGATGTACAGTTTGCTATTCTGATTTTGGAGTCTGATGGCCTGAGGAACGAAACTGTTCCCCATCCTGGTAGTGAAGCCCCAAAAGCTTCAAAACTGTCTGCGAGACAGAAGGAGAGAAAAGACGGTGAGGGAGGGGTGTGTGGGGTCTTCCATAATGCTGGTGGCTTTGCGGATGAAGCATGTGGTGTAAGCGTCTGCAACAGCGAGGAGAGAGACGCCAATGATACTGGCTATACTGATAATTGAAGATGTTTTATGAAACATATTCAATTCTGCTCTAATATGTGCAGAGAGAAATAACTGGAAAGTATCTTTGCTGTGGCTGTTAGAGGGTTCCAATAAACAACTCTGAGGAATGAGGCCATGCGGTAGAGGTCTGGCAGACAGCAGCAGTCTGCGACGGTGTCGGAGAGGAAGCGTCAGTAGGCACCTATCTCCAATCACTTGATTAAAGGTTGGTTTTAGAAACTCCCTATCCTGCCTCCAGCGCCCCACCTATTCCTCCATTGATAACTGGCCTGCTCAGTCTAGTCTAGTCTTAATATGGTACAGGGCCCGGGGCGTTAAGCTAATACTGAACGACATATGAGAATGATAAGGTGGCGGGAGCTGATGACGAGGAGATGAGTAGCCAAGGATGTTTCCCTGATGAGGGCCTTGTGTATTTCACAGCACCCCGTCAGACCCTATCTCCATTCCATTATCTTTTTTCTATAACAGACTAAAACCCACATGAGCAAATACAGAAGCTCATTGTGTACATATGAAATGCATAGCAGCTATGATGTTAAAAAAAAAACACTCTTTTGTGTTTGTAGATTTATACATTTCATTTTATTTGTGTTGTTAAACCATTGAGCATGATGACAAAAACATGCTGTAATTTGAAATGAATTGTTTCTCATTAACAGAAAAACAGCAGAGAAATTGTGCAACCATGTTGTGTTCATAAAAGCAAATGAGGTATTTATTATTATTTGAATTTGGTGGAAAGTTATTGTTGTGTGTATTATCACTGGCCTGGGGAGAATCTGTGTTGGCTTAGAGGGGTGAAGCGCTTTTTTTGCTACCTATTGTCATAAAAAAATCAAATGAAAACATCTAAAAAGCGTGCACCTGTTTAATTCAGCTTCGTCATTGTATTTGAATAGTAAATCACAACTCTGGCTTAATACACACTTGAAATAACTCAGAGTGCCTAATGAAACAACTTGCAATGGTTTAGTCACAGTATTGTGATGACATCCTCAATGTAAAGCAGTGAACGGTTTAAATAGAATAAAGAAGCTATGAATTTTCTCTTCGTCCGCGAGCAAACAACTTTGGTCGAGCAAGAGGAGCTTCGCCCTTATCACCCATCTGCTTTGTCCCCTTTCTTTCCCGACATATCAGCTACTTTGAATTCCACGCAGCACCCCATGAGCGAACAAAACCGGCCTTGCCCATTTTGTGATCTGATTGAATTATATCTCTTTCCCACAAGCTGGTGTCTGCTTTCTCCCCGTGACACCCCTCCCCACACCACTCTGTGGGAAAAAGAAAGACATCCTGATTGCAGTGTATAGCATGCTTTGTAACAGGTAATTCAATTTTACACCGTGGCCGTGGGCCGTACAATAGAGAGTGTGGGGGCATGTAAAGACACAAGAGGGGGGTTCACTAAACAGCCTTTCACCGCTCATTCGGCTTTTTGCATGTGTAAAAAAAAAGTCCAGCGAGTTGAGTGCATGAATGGGGTCAAGTGGAAAAGAGCTTGTGCTGTGTTAAGCACAAGAGCCCGAGTGGTGGCTAACAACAATACGCCACCTGATGGTAACAAAGTTCATGGCTTGGCTCGGATAGCAGCGCAGTTCACCTTGTTGGGCAAATAACCCAATATTTGTCACTCAGTATTATGTGGAGGAATTGGTCAAGTGACATATAGATTTTTAGTACATATCCTTTAATACTGTTTGTATTCTGAATTCAATATTTTGATTTATATTTGGTTGCATATTCTGAATATTAAATTGTATATATACATACACATCATTTTTATCTTTCCACCAGTATGCTTAACAGATAATGGCATATTTACATTTTAGCAGATGCTTTTGTCCAAAGCGACTTCCATTCCCTAACTACAGGGGACAGTCTCCCTAGAGCAACTTGGGGTTAAGGGTCTTGCTCAGGGACACAGTGGCGGTATACTGACGACAGGATTCAAACCCATGTGGGTCAGAGGCACGTATCCTACACAATGAGCCACCACTGTCTTTAGAGGATGTTTAACTTATTTTCACTTGTCACTGCAATCCAATCTAAAGATCACATGTCCAGAAGACTTAGAGAGCTAGAAAAATTAATTTGGTGCACAAAATAAAATCTAAATAAAGACAGTTTTGATCACTACAGATTTACTTACTTGTTTTCCTTATGTGGAAGTGACACAATTGAATTAAGTAAGTTTACCACAGTGAGGACTGTAATGGAAAGAATGATTTGTTTTGTTCTCTCATGTCTACATTGCACCATATATATGGTTTTCACAGTATGTAAAGCCTGCACAGGCACACAATGCCATGAATTCAGTGAAGTCAGGGCAGCACAGTTGACAACAAGCAGTGAGATGTCATGTGAGCTTGTAAAGGTCCCCCCTGGGCCTGAGGTCTCGGCACGGGAGGCTGCTGCAACACCAGGCCTGTCACAGTGAGAGCTCATGCCTGTAGATCAGTGGGCTGGATTAGCATCTCTGCATTTACACAGGCATGACAACATAAGCACTGATGAAGGGCTCTGAGGCCGTTCAGGGCAGGTGAGCAGTAGGAAGTATAGAGTTTTAACAAAAAGAGATGGCCCCTGTGGGTCCACACTAAAATGCTTTAATCAAAATTTTACTTTGTGTAAAGAGTTAATGATGAGGGTTAGAGACGTTAAAAAAGAAGCCATTTCATCAGTAATATAATGCTGTTCTACACCCGGGGGTCTGATTTTATCTGGAATTTGTATTGTTAGTTCCCTTCAAGTGCATCATTCAGGTACATTCTTTGCAAGTCATTTAACTTTTATAAACGGTTTTACATGCTTTCTTTTGTTTCTTTATTATTCTTTAATCAGCTCTATGTGGCCATTTTCATTTCCTTTTCACTTTTTCTGCTTTTTTACATTTGGAAAATGTCAACTGTTCTATATGCTAAAAGAACATATTGTGACAAATGGACCAAAAGATCCAGAATTACTTACTAGTGTTAATGTTGCATGTTATAAATAAATGCAGTATAAACAAACACATTAAATAAACAAAAAAGCTGCAAACTGCTGAGATATGCCAAGAGTGGAGGCCAGAGCTGCAGCTTCACACACCAGTGCCAATGCCTGTTTTCAGGCCTTTCTGTGTGTGTGTGTGTGTGTGCGTGTGTGCATGCGTGTATATCTCTGCTACCTCCTGTGTCTTTTTAATAAGGCTAAGTGTCAAACTGGGATGACAAATAGGAAGTGGCTCTTTGCAGATTCAGTGTGAGGTGAAGGTGTGTGAGTGTGTGTGTTTCATGCAGAGTTATTACAGATCAAAGAGAGCTCCGAGGGAGTTTGATCAGAATTAGCACCTCACTGCTACTCCAGTTTAGGAGACGCTAGGGGTGTGTCTGCTGGAATGGTTTGTGGCACCAGGCCTCAGGTACACTGAAGCTAAAAAAAGTGAACACGTTTTAGTTGCTGAAGAAGAATGTAGAAGAATGCCTGTCTGTTTACAAATTTCTCTCATAACCTCTTCTCTCATCTTTAAAGCATGTCCTGAAGAACAAAATGTTCATTATCTTCCTAATAGGCTTTTATATCCTTTCACAGCCAAAACATAGAGGACGGAACTGCCAAAAACATTTCCTTTTCACATTATTTTTACATTATAGAGGTGAAGACTCTTACATTGTTTTTGGGTTAACACTTAAGTCACCGCCAGGGCAGCACACAAATGCTCTTAACACATGTTCACCATTCGGCCATTAATTATTGCTGGAAAGAGCAAATCCATTTGTGCAGCATACCATCTGGGCTCGAGGCGCTCTTTAGACGTGAAGCATAAGTACCGTTCAGAGGAGAGTGAAGGGAAGTGAAATGTTCAAAATGCATTTAAAACTACACAAACCTTGTTTGCATATTCTGTTAAAATCAGTGTTTACCACAGTTACACAGGCATTAGTCTCAGACTGTAGAGCTCCTAATCCTCACCTTCACAAATATTTGCCCTTCGCAGACACAAAAGCTTTAAAAGAGTGAAATCTCTCAGGTCGGTTTCTCTTCTGTGGTAGAGCACAGTGTTCCTAACACTGCTCCCAACAGATTATATACGCTTCCCTTTTAAGACCCTGGTACATACTCAAATAAATGTAAATTTAATTGATGCCCTCTGTTCATTTGACGTACTCTGTTCACAGACTCAGTTTCCATTATGTTTAATTCAAATAAATGTTCCTACTGAAAAGATCAACATCACAGATTCTGTGGTTCTTGGCTTGAATGTATGATTCTAGTAAAAAAAACAAACCTTTAAATCCTTCTTCACACTCACACAGGTGTGTCTATAAAAATGTACCTTTTGTGCTTTAGTGTACTGTTGATATGAGCCTTGTTTGGCCGATTGTAGTAAAGGGGTTCTTCTGAGGGACCAGTCCACCATCAGCCTTTGGTCTTTTCATTACGAAACAACAGCCTGTTTGACTGAACAAATTCACCTATTTGATAGAACAATTTTGAAAAGCTTAAACTCTCTCTTAAAACTACCATGTTTGGTTTATAAAAAACGTATGGAGCCAGTTCACTCACTCCAGCTGTCAAGAGGAAGAGGAAAACAAAAACAAAATAACACCAAGGGTGGAAATAAAAGCACAGAGTCCTCAAAGAGGCTCATAAATTCTCTGAGTGTGTTTTCATTCCCTTCCCCCCTATAAGGCCTTTTTATGTGCTCCCCAACCCCAGATACTGAAAGACTCTTCAGGCCCATTATCAAATCCAAATAATATGTGTGCTGATGTTAATATGGAAGGGTTAATGATATGTAAATGAAGAAGTCTCTCAGTCTCAGGCAGGAATATCACATGGTGACTCTGAAAAAAGGGCAAATCCACATGGATTTTCGAGGCAAATGGAAGGGAACGAATGTCTGGCCTGCTACTTTTCCCGAGCACCCCTCTTCCCTCAGCAGTGCAAACTGGAGAGGTGAGAAGACAAACTTAATACTTGAAAGTGTCCCAGACAGGTGAGGGAATCCTGATTCTCATAAACTTCACTCTCCCTGGCCCAAATGGTGATCACACCCTTTGGCCATTATGTAAAGAGAGGAAAAACTCTCAATTGGCATGTTAGCTAAACAGTGACACCAACTAAAAACAAACAGAGCCACCGGGGCTCTTAGACACCCTTTGCCTTTACAAAATAAGGGCTCCATAATAGTTACTGGCTTGGACAAATTCTAGTTGATAGTGGAGGTTTTGTGAATAGTGAATAGTGAACTGTGAATAGGCTCCTTACACTACACTACAAGGTTCATCAGTGAAACAAAAGGGGTTCATCTGTGGTACTATTCCAAAGAGCCCTTGTTGCATTAGGGTGCAAATAGAGCTGATTTGATGGTGAATATTTTGCTAATAAAAACATTTAATCATTAATATTCTATACATTCTTTTAAAATCTAAACATCAACAATGGAATTTCCATATTTATTGATCATAGGCTCTGAAAAAGTGATATATTTGTATCATTAAAGGGTTCCTGTGTTTCCTGTTAAATTTTACCTGGCCATGGTGTTTTGAGGTATTGTTTTGTAAATTAAATTGTAACCTTCTTGTGGCAGCGCTTTGACTTATTTTTGGGTCACTATCTTGCTGTAGGATGAATTCGACCAGTGGAACTGCATGGAGCTACAGAATTATTTTTCACTTCTGGGTAACCATTTTTAAATCTCTCTCAGTTCAGTGCTGCCCTTTGTACCATGGACTTGAACGGTTAAAAAAAGCTTGAAACACTGGGGTGTTCTCAAACTTTTGACCGGTAGTGTATACAACTATATAAAAATAAGCATCTTAAATTCTTAACAACTTAAAGTTAAAGATAAAGATTAAACAGAGTTTATTTTTGAAGAAAACAAGTCAGATTCAGGTTAGGAGTGTGTAGGTAAAAGTGTAACTCTCTTTGGTTCATTATTTGTTAAAGATCATCCAGATGCATCTTACAAGACTATCACTCCTTTGGAGCTGGAGATATGCAAAGAAACATTGTGAATAGACAGTGTCTGAGAGATGACACTGAGAGAGCATGAAGTTGGAAGTGCACAAGAGTCTCTCCCTGTGACAAATTAAAGCATCCCATGTTCTGAGTTTTAGTGCACTTCAGTATCTGAGGTCTGTGTTGCAGTGGAACAGCATTCTCTCCAGTGCTAGAACTTCAATAAATTCAACAGTTTTGTAAACGTATCATCCATGCAATCAAACGGGTCTGGACAGCACTGTTCCAACAACTGGTGTAGATGTTTCCAAGAAGTAAGGAGGCTGTTACTGCAGCACTGAGGGAACAAACGGCCTATCAATACCTTTAACGCGCAGAAAGCTGTGGAAGCAGTATGTTTGACATAAAGTCAAACTCCAGTTCTGTTGTGAATTATTTATGTTTGTTCAGTGAACCGCATTGCATCATGTATCAATTGTCTGACATCTAAAAACAGTCACCTGCACTACTGAGCTATTTCTCATTCTGGATCATGTTTTGACCATGAAAACCAGAGACGGCAAATTGGGCATCAACATAAATGATGTAATCACAAATCACATAGAACATGATTACTGCATAAAACAACAGTTTACCTGCTGGAAATTTAAGATCAATCCCCAAAAGCTGTTCACAATGCGTCAGCAATATTAGGATCCCCTCAGCGAGTTTTCCATGCTTTGGTATGTTTAGTCTCACAGAATGAATGCTCAAGCGACAGCCTGTGATCTAATCATCTTTTAGTCATGTGCGATTTGTAATTAGATATAGACTTTCATCATCCAGTGAAAAGGCTTAATTAGCCCTTTCAGTACCTCATCTGCATCTGGCATGACACTGTTTTTGTCATCATTCAGACTCTGGATCGGTGCAAGAATATGGCAATGCCTTTACACTCCAGCTCCCACCAGACCCTTTCCATCTCCAGCAGCATTAGCATTCCTACAAACCCCCCCAAAATCCCACCACAGCCCTCCGCCCATGGATGCACTGCCATATTGTGAGGGAGAGATCCATCATTGGGTTAGGACTGGCAATGCCTTAAAATACGCCTCATTATTCTGCATGGCCCTCTCCTTCACAGACAGTATTCCTTTAGAGGTGGCGGTGCTGGGGGTCATACTGTCCTGGGAAAGTTAAGTTTTCCATTTAAATCAACAAACGATGCGGCCTTCTGCTGAGGATATGAATGTGCCCGGTGGCAGATGGCAGTGTCCCATACCCATAGACTCCTGCAAGCCCTAATCCCCGGGGGGATCATGCATTCCCGGGTCATCAGTTGTTCACATCAAGTACAAAAAAAGAGGGGAGAGTGCGAGATAGTGGGACACGGAGAGCGTTCCCCCACCCTTAATCCCCTTCCCTAAATTGAGCAAATACGTTTCATTCCAGCTCTGTCGGAAAAAAAGGGCAGACATAAGCCAAGAAAAAGCCTAATTAGGTGTCCATCTCATCAGACTGAGGGTTTCAGAGTCACTCATGAATAATGCTACCAGCTAATTATACAAGACATAGAACAGAAATTAAGAAATAGTTCTCTAAATTGAGAAACATCTGTCATCTTATAAAAGGCACATCGTTTAAAAGGATAGCTTTCTGTAGATATCTTCATTTTTCCTGAGCAGTTTGTTGCAGCCACTATCTTTAATTTCATACATGACTGCTCATTTTACTCATTGTTTGTTTAGGTGGGTAAGTGCCACACTGGTCCCACGCTCTAACGTGAGTGTGAGTGTGAGTGTGTGTGTTTGTACATATCAGCTGCTCCAGGCCAAACAAAGGGGGCTCATGTGACTCAGCAGTTGAGGGAGCAGCATCCCCCATGCCCCCTTAGGCTCTATTGCTGAGAGAGACTTTCTCACACCTCTCCATCTGGACGGGCTTCTTTCGAAATGTCAATCACAGCAGGGACTCCCATTTTTCAGCCTGCACTGGGGGATGACCCTCTCTTTGAGATCTGGCGGAAAGTCAGAGCGCTTGTTGATTTCTGCACAGGCCGATGAAGGAGATCATATCGCCATCAGTTTTGCCAGGCTGTCAAAAAGTCTGGCCGGCCCATTTTACATCAGGATGTACTCATTTCTTGAGTCAGTCTAGGGTTTATTTCATAATATTTATCACTGTGAAAATAAACCTATTATAAATAATTAAATTTATAATCCAGAATAAGCTATTTGTGCAGATCCTGTGCATATTTGTGATGGAATAAGATTGGGAAGTTTGAAATTGCCGTATGATATTAAACAAGACCAAACATTTCGTGGTGAACTGATTGCTATCAAGTCAAACTCTGTTTCCATGAAAACGTTTCTGGTGCCAAAACATCATGCCTGGATGTAAACAGTTCAGAATCCCTCTAGCGGCCTTAAAATGTCCCACATATTTACATCTGTTCATATTTGTACTTCAGCGCCCTCTAGTGACGTTTCATTAACGTGCAAAGCTCTCAATTGTACTTTGGTGCCCTCTGGTGTACCGAATCTTTATGACCAAACTATACTACAATATTCATTCAGTACTGTAACTTGTACTGAATACTGTACTGAGACTGCAGTATGCATCAAGTTCAATACTTGTTTAAATGAGAATGTACATGTGGCTGATTAGCTCCATCTCACTTTAAAAGAAAATATAAAAATCTCGATCTCTACATTCAGTGTCTCTCTTGCTGTCTCTGTTTGTACACAGAGAGAATTTTAAGATCAAAGCAGCAGAACGGCTTCATCATGCAGCTCCATTATAGTATAATTCTATATAATCCCAGCAGTTCAGATCAGGATGGGTTTGTGAGTTATGTTATGCTCTGACTAGGTAATATACAGAAAGTTGGTGACATGGCCACCAAATCTAGCAATGTGGACTAACAGGCTTAACTGGAAAAATGCACATTTTTGGGCACTTGCCCAGAAGTCATGATCAAGGGGGCGGTGATGAACTTTTCACACTGACCTTTCCCACAAAATTTGTAGTACACTGTGGGAAATTATTCCAACAGATTCTTTCAATGTGTGGGCTTTGCATTGTCACTAACAATGAGCTTTTCTTCCCTGAAATTCTTAGCAGAGCTTCATAAGGCAGATTAACTATGGGTTCATGAAGATTTGCATTGTGTGAAGCTATTTGGAGGGCATCTTTGTGAACATGAGGGAATAAACCTATAGAGTAGGGGTCATCAAGAGCATCAAGTTGAATATGTTGATTTCTCAGGTTGGTGATGTTAAAGCAGAAAATCAACTAACTGTGCTGAACTCTGACCATCAAGATCTGACAGTCTAGGCTGTCCAGCCTTGGCCCCAAAGTAGCCACAACTTTCTGACCTCTGAGGGTTCTCAAGCCTATTTTAATATCAATGAAGGGTGAGATGCTGTTTGCCAAAATTAAAACAGGAGAGGCCTTATCCTCTATATTTCAGGTTTTAAACTCGGCCCCCTAATTTCCAGTGAAGGACAGTCTTAATACTCCAGCCATGCTTCCAACTTTGTGGACACAGTTTGGTGAGCCCCTTATCTATTGCAGCTTGACTGTGCTCCAGTGCACAGACTAATTTAATCCTAAGAACATTCCACTTCCAAATTCATGATCGCTCAAAATGGGCCAGCTTATTACATAACACTGAAAACCTGCCAAATGCATCCAGGAACTCTGTGCTACAGAATATTACACTGACAGAGAGAGAACGGAATGGTAAACAGAGTGGTTTGACAGTGGTTGGTGAAAAACACAGATTGAGACAGGAGGACAGTAAGTGTGTAGCTTAAAACTGAATAAAGGATTTATCTATGCATGGCATAGTCCTGAATCAGCTCTGTGTGACTGTGTGATTTTATTAGATTAAATTTGATTTCATTGAAAGGAAATGCGATTGGTGCTAGATTGGCAATCTCACTTTGATGACGTTTAAACATCTGAACTGGGATGAAGGCTGTTCCTATAGGAAGCAATTCTGTGAAACAAATGGTTTAAGTTTACATTTACATTTATGGCATTTATCAAACACTTTTATTCAAGGCGACTGCCGTTCCCTACCTACAGGGGGCAGTCTCTCCCTGGGGCAACTTGGGGTTAAGGGTCTTGCTCAGGGACCCAGTGGCAGTGCTGAGGGTAGGATTCGAACCTATGACCTTTTGCTCCAGAGGCAAGTATCCTACCACCCCACCCCAAGTTTACAAAATTAAGCATGTCTACTAATGTTATAATTTTATCATCAGTTAAAATAATTTATTTGAGCAAAATAACTCTCTGTAAGTAATAAAATAAGCAAAAGAACATTTAAAAATAGAAACGTGTCTAGAAAATGTATTTACTTAGCTAAACCAAAAAAAGCATCTAAAGCTTTTGTGTCTGTGTGATCAAACTGTGTGACACAGTGTTATTTCGATGTTGATGCATTCAATCAGTTAATTACTGAAGATGAATTTTCATTGTTGTTCCTCGAGGTATTGGCCATTGATACAGTGCTGGATAATCAACTACGTTAAACACCGGAGATTCAGCAGCGCTTACTAATGGTTGAATCGTTTTTTTAATCTAATGTCAGTACTGCTCTTGTTGTTGTGACAGTGTTAGCTCTAGGATTTTACAGTGTTGACTCAATGTTGAAGGCACAGTATTTACAAAATGTAACATGTATTAATTCAATTCAATTCAATTTTATTTATATCTGGGTTTTTACAACCAGGTTGCCCCTAGTGATTAAGCCAAAGGCAACAGAGGTGAGGAAAAACTCCCTCAGCTGGAGGAAGAAACGTCGGGAGGAACCAAGACTCAAAAGGGGAAGCCGTCCTCCTCAGGTCGATATCATGAGATATCAGGAGAAAGGAACGATGAATAGTGAATAAATAACAAGAGAGAGCCTCAGTATTCCCATTTTCTTTTTGGTCATTTAGCACATATTCTAGTTCAGGGCAATTCAAAATGGCAGACAGGTGTACAGTTTAAGGGGTTACTCCAGTGTCAAAGGTAAAGTGTGAGTTTAAGCAGCTATTTAATCAGTCGGACTCTTCAGTGTCTTCGGTTAATCAACTTAGTGCCTTAAGGGATACTGAAGTAGCTAAACACATCGTAAACACATGCTGCAGATTAATGCTGTTCAGTGTCTGCAGACTATGTGTTCCTCAATTGTTTAATAAGTCTCTCATTTACAGGCTGTAGACGGACCAATTATTCTTTTCATCTTGATACTTGTTTCTGTGCAAACTTCCATTAGGGGAAAAAGGCTTACTGGTATATTTCCCTAAAATTAAGTATCAAGTATATTTCCTTAATACATACAGGGATACTGAAGTGCACGTCGTTTCTATTGCAGAGGTAGAAGACCGGTTTCATATAAAACTAATGTTAATGAAATCAAGTCATTTGCAGCTGTACTATAATACAACATTATTAGAGTGAATGGTTCTAGTGGCAGGAGACTGATAGGTCAGTGTGATTGTTTGAATAGAATTTACACATAGTAATTTAAAATTACTATGTAAGTTTTGTGATGTAGCATATCCTCATAACAATCATCATTAGTTTAAAACAGTTATCTTATGATGAGTCAGGTGGGGTCTCTTGTTAGGTGAATTGGGGTTCCTAAATTGACTGTAGGTGTGAGAGAGTGCTGTGCATGCTCTGCGGTGGGCTGGCGCCCCACTGAGGGCGAGTCCCTGCCTTGCACCCATTGGCTCCGGGATAAACCCCTTTTGACATCAATATGAAGAAAAGAAGTTAGACCTAAATCAAGATCTTAAGCACCCCAGCATCACTGCTGGGCTGAGAATAGTCCACCAATCAAAAATATCCAGCCAACAGTGTCCTGTGGCCAGAAACGGACCCCTGCTGCATAAGTAGAAGATAACAACACAAACTTTGCAGCATCAGATCCTCAATAAGTTGGAACTGTGTATGTCGACACAGTGTTTAAGTCTAGCAGCACACAATTACACACACCATGGCAGTCTAACTTATGTGCTGAGAATAATCCACCCCAAAATAATACCTACATACTGGTGAAACCTGGTTTCATTCTGGTTAATATGTACAACACTATATAAGGAACCCTTTGGTGTCATTTTAAAATGAGAAAAAATTGTTTAGCTAAAAAAAACAGTCTATGTAAAGTGCATAATACATTCTTTCAACCTAGAGTGTTGCCCAAATTATTACTCATGAAATTTTCTTACCATAATGTATACAACCATTAGGCACAAACACCAGCAACACTGAAAAATAACAACTGTAAGTAAAAAAAATAGGTTACCGTCACCCCTTAAGAAAAATACTTACATGGACAAAAGTATTAGGACACATCTGTTTTTCAGGGTTTGGGCTAGGCCCCTAATTTCCTGTGAAGAGCTTAATCTTAATGCTTCAGCATACCAAGACATTTTGGACAACTCCATGCTTCCAACTTTGTGGACACAGTTTGGGGAAGAACCTTTTCTATCCCATGACAGTGCCCCAACTCACATAGAAAGCTCCATAAAGACATGGTTGGATGAGCTTGATGTGGAAGAACTTGACTGCCCCGCTCAGAGCCCCGACCTCAACCCCATCCAGCACCTTTGGGATGAACTGCGAATCAGGCCTTCTCGTCATCAGTGCCTGATCTCATAAACGCACTACAGAATTAATGGTCACACATTCCTACAGAGACACTCCAAATCTCGTGGCAAGCGTTTTAAGAAGAGTGGAAGCTGCTACCAACTCGATATTAAAGTCTATGTATTTAAATGCAATGTCATTAGACTCTCTTTTCGTAGAATGATCAAGCGTTCCATTACTTTTGTCCATGAAGTGTGTCTATAGTATCGATTCAGGAATTTAGCTCTGCAACAATCTTTCAGAGAGTTGTTTTGCGCAAAGTCGACGCACCCACTGTCCTCATGAAGGTGCCTCCGCCGTGTTCTCCTCTCAGTTTGCACTTCCTCTAGAGCTGCAAATCTGAAATGCTCCTCACACGTGTTACATTTTTCTCATGCGTGTGTGTGGTTTTTTTTTTAAGCAATCTCCACAACTGCATCTGAGGCGTGTGTTTTCCAGACTGGTCTGAACTCCTGCGTTGATCTCGCAGTGATTCCAGCAAAGCTAGCCCAGTCGGCTAAAAGTCCCGGGCTCGCAGCTCCGGCCCAATCACGGCTTTAACTCCTTCCTTCGGCCAGGGGCATGTTTGAAGGCTCTTCTGAGCTCCAATACACCCAACACCTGTGAGCTATCTCTCTTTCTTCGCCTGAAAGGACCAAAAAAGCAGTTTTTCTTTCAGTAGAAGCGCCCTGTTCTCCCCGAGCGCGAACACAATAGCTCTGCCGGATCATGGGGGCATACCTGTCTCAGCCCAACACGGAGAAGACCACAACCAACGGTGGGAA
The DNA here is from genome assembly GCA_037974485.1 of Hemigrammopetersius urotaenia. Taxonomy (NCBI): domain Eukaryota; kingdom Metazoa; phylum Chordata; class Actinopteri; order Characiformes; family Alestidae; genus Hemigrammopetersius; species Hemigrammopetersius urotaenia. The sequence continues at coordinate 6,112,451 of JBBPDC010000149.1, read as the reverse complement.
CAAAAAACTCAGCTATGGCTTCGCTGCCATGCAGGGCTGGCGCATTTCCATGGAGGTAAAACACTATGAATATTCATTTTTCTTTAGTAAAGTGTGTAATTAACCCCGTATCAATACTGTGGATGGGGCTAGCTAGCTCAAATATGCCCTGCCCGGCCCTCGGTTAGCTCAACAAGCTACATGTAAACATGCCAGGCGATTTTAAGGAGTTTTAAAGAGACTGGGGTTGGTTCTGGGACCTCAGGATTCTGCAGATAGTATGATATTTTGCAGAGTGGTGTTTGAATGGCCATGCGCAGGTTTGGCGCCAGTTAGCCTGGGTGGGAACTTTGTGCTTGGCCACATGGCTGCCTGCATTGTCCCTGTGGCCTTTCACTACAGCCACAGCCTTCACCCTCACTTACATCTCTTCTACATTTGCAGGATGCCCACAACTGTATCCCAGAGCTGGATGAGGAGACTGCAATGTTTGCTGTATATGATGGCCATGGGGGTAAGGAATTATGAGCTAGGTCAAGCCCCTACACACTATCAGTTTCTCCAGCAATGGTAAAACAACTTTGCTGGAACAAGTGTGACTTACTCTTTGTGTGAATGTAAGGAATCTTTATTTTCTTTCCCCTCCCAGGTGAAGAAGTCGCTTTGTACTGCTCCAAATATCTACCTGACATCATAAAGGAGCAGAAGGCATATAAAGATGGCAAACTTCAGAAGGTGAGCCAAGCAGTGTTTTGTGCAAACGTTAATCTTCCATCTGTGCAATCATCAGTCTTAGTTCAAACCATACAATCTCGACCCCTTTGAGGACAAAATATAGTCTTTACGCTGCCAAATTGTCGAAAGTGGTTGGAAGGTGTTTTTGTTTACACAGATGTTCTGTATATTTTCAAGCAGCAGCTTCTGCTCTTGTGTCCTCTGTTTGCGAGACACACAATAGTGGTTGCTAGGATATGGCTGTTGGTTGAATAAAAGGTCTAATGATTTGCGCCTATGATTTGTATTTCATTTAAAGATTCATCACGTCGGCTAGGGTGTTTAGACGCGGGTTGGTATGGCATTAAATCTTTAAACAGCAAATTTAAACTGATCTCTCAGTTCTGACATTATTCAAGTCTCTGTAATTATGTTTTGTTGAGCTTGGAAAAATAATTGACCACTCAACCTTTGCTGTTTGACTACATGTCTTCAGGCTTTAGAAGATGCATTCCTGGCCATAGATAGTCGAATTACCACAGAGGACGTGATTAAGGAGCTTATTCAGATTGCCGGCCGCCCACAAGAGGAGGCAGCATCAGAAAAAGTAGCGGATGAAGATGACTGTGAGTAAAATGTCAATATATCATATCAATGGTGAATGTGCATGCATGCTCACTTCAGGAAATGGAAAATGCTAAGTTAAAAATAAAAATCATTGTGTTCCACGCATGCACCTGTATTATTTATTGGTGCACTGTTTTGACCATTAAAATACACATCAGGCAAACGCCTATGTAAAAGAAATTGGAATAAGTTATGATACCTTGAATGTTTTTGCACATGCATGAAACAGCTGATATTGTCAGAATGACATATGGGAGCATAAAGGCCCTGTTGTAAGCATCTGCGTTGAGTTCTGCACCTGAATTCACATTCATTCTTTCTCTCCCCTCAGTGGATAATGAGGAGGCCGCTCTTCTGCATGAAGAAGCCACCATGACAATCGAAGAGCTGCTTGTCCGATATGGGCAGAACCTGAACAAATTAGCCAAAAAGCCTGGCAAGGACACTTCCAAAGAGCCTGAGGACGATCAGAAGTCTCATGCTGAGAAGGGAATCAATGGCGAGATGGAATGCGAGGCCTCTGAAATGGACAGCAATGGAAAAGCAAAGGCAAGTGAGACAGGAGAAGCAGCTGGAGGTTCCAAAATGAGGGCCTGCAGGAGGGCAGCAGCCTCCAGTGGAGGAAGCTCTGGAGGGGACTCTTCGTCCTCCGAGGGAGAAAAAGCTGGACCAACAGGAGATGCTGGTCCGTCTTGTTCTTCCTCTGCAGCACCTGCCCCAGGAAGTGCCAAGTCCAAGTTCTTTGAGGACAGTGATGAATCAGAGGATGGCGAGGATGAAGAGGAAGGCAGTGATGAAGTGAGTGTGAGCAGGCATTGATGTTACTTACTGTGTTTTAAAAATGTACATTTGGAGAGTTAGGTCTTTGTCTTTCAAAGATGCAAGAATGTTTGACCTGTAGAGGCAAACTTTAAAAATGATACTGACTTGCATGATATTTCACACTTACCACCCCATCCTGTACTGTTTGTGGTTTAATAGGATTGCAGTGAGGAGGATTGTGAGGAGAGCAGTGAAAATGAAGAAGAGGAAGATACAGAGGAGGAGGAGGAAGACACAGATGAAGAAGAGGAGGAAATGTGCTTGCCAGGCATGGATGGAAAGGAAGAGGTGAGCTTGTTCATCCAAAACGTCTCTAATAATTGCACATGATGCATAATGAAAGAGCTTGAGCACACAATCTGAAGCTCCCTGTCTTGGTCAGACTCACTAGCCTTGGGTTTGGTCTTTGTCTCATTTTTTTTAAACACAATGTTCATTGCCACATGGTTTCTGATCATGTTTAAATTAAACACTGGAACAAATCTGTATATCTCAAACTAAGGATACAGTAGTTTATTGTACATTTGTATGTGTCTCTTTACCATTAAACACTGTTAATGTGTAACAAAATATTTGTTGTACCTGAAATGGCTAGATAGTTAAACCCTGTGTGCACTTTGTCTCGAGTGATCTGATCATGAGTAGACCGTGACGTGTATAGCAGGACAAAAAATAGCACCTGGTAGTGAGTGCGTCTCCGGTGACCACATATGATCTGACTTTGACAGAGGGATAGGGTACCACGCATGTTAAAAATGCCAGTATCTTGTATTCATATAAGTGTAGGGGCTTTTTGGAACAATTTAGATTGGATGAATTGCTAACTTGTAAAAACTTGGAGACAAAGATACATTGAGATACACATCTGAGTGAGTGGCTCACTGAGCATCTCTAATTTGCATTGTACACTGTTTACACCTGTACTGGGTGCTTTCTCATTATGTTTGAATTCCTAAAGATGTAAATGTGACCATGGAAACACCATGGTGTGATCAGTTCTGACTTTAAAACATGTTCAGCTTGATGATGTCTTTTTGAAACCTACAATTGCTTCTCTGACTCCCACTGAATTTTTGTGACCTTTTTAGTCATTTTCTGCTGTACTTCACTAGTGGAGTCAGTTTTATGACGCAAAATGAACACGACAAAATGTGAAATGGCACACACTTTTGGGGAAGTTCCTTGTTTTAGGTTTTGCTAAAAATAGATCCCACAAGCTAAATAGGTTGAAGTGGGGTGGGGGCAGCAATCTTGTGTGTGTGAAAAAAGTCCTTCATGACCAGGATATTTAATGTTTTGTTTAGTTAATTTTTAGTTTAGTCTGACTGTAACAGTGTCCAGGGAATCAAAATTGTTCATACGTGAACACCCCACAGCACACAGTATGAACAGCACGAAATACTTCCTCTGCATTTAACCCATTCATCAAGTGAAACAGTGGGCAGCCAGGTATACAGTGCCCGAGGAGCAGTGTGTGGGACGGTACCTTGCTCAGGGTACCTCAGAGGTGCCTAACGGTCTTGGGAATCAAACCCACAACTTTCTGATCACAGGGCGAATGCCCTAATCACTAGGCCACCAACTGCCCGTGTGTATGCTGGGAGAAGTCGTCTGTCATAGTGGGGTTTTAAGCCACTGCTTTGAATTCAGTTGCAGTAAAACTGTTTATTTAAAGAAGAAAAGCACACACAAATACACATCCCTGACACTGGTACCATTCTGTAAATTAAATGTTTATGGCAACCAACGCAAAGTTTTCACAAAGTAATTGGCAGTAATTGCTCTAAATCAGGATCCTGAAAGCTGGTGTTGAGTAATGTTTGGTAATTCCCCATCTCAGACACACTCGATCAACCTAGCAATTGACAGGTCGCATGTGTCTGGGCAGAGAAATCAGCAAACTGTGCTGGACACTGGCTCTCTGGAACCAGAATTGTAGGCAGACCTATATATAGATTACTGTAAAATACTTGTGCTTTAACATCATTAATAGAGTATTGATTTATTGTTTTTTAAAAAATAATCATCCCACCCCAAATGCACTGTACAGTTTATGAATATGTGATGGTATACATCTCTTTGCCTTTGCCTGTTTTTAGCCTGGCTCAGACAGTGGAACGACAGCAGTGGTGGCCCTGATCCGTGGGAAGCAGCTGATAGTAGCTAATGCTGGAGACTCCCGCTGTGTGGTTTCAGAGAGGGGCAAGGCAGTGGACATGTCTTATGACCACAAACCAGAAGATGAATTGGAGCTCGCCAGAATAAAGAATGCAGGGGGCAAGGTGACCATGGACGGCCGTGTCAATGGAGGCCTCAACCTCTCCAGAGCCGTTGGTGAGACTCACTACTTCACTGTCATTTTGAGTCTTATTTTACCAGTAGGTTTTTTAGATTTAAGTACCACAAGTTTTTTTCTTTTATGGCTATAAGAGAATTCCATTAATTGCCATGATGTGTTTAGGGGACCACTTTTATAAGAGGAACAAGGCTCTGCCACCTGAGGAGCAGATGATTTCTGCACTGCCGGATGTCAAAGTGCTGACTCTTAATGAGGAGCATGAATTCATGGTTGTTGCTTGTGATGGCATCTGGTAAGACTGTTAAAAGACTTTGCTTAGAAAAAGTGTTTACAATACAAATGACCATAATCATGTTGTAAGACACTAAAGTACACACTTTAGTTTGGAAAAGTTTGGAATCACTTGTTAAATCAGTTTATATACAGTGAAACTTGTATAGTGTACATTGAAATATAAATTTGACATTGTAATAAATTGTCATCACCACTTATCAAATATGACACTGTGAATGTCAGTTTAGTTTATGCTATACATCTGTATCATTCATCTAAAATTTCATAATTCTTCCTTCCTAATAAGTAATTGTAGGGATTAACAGTAAAATAAGAAGTTGGCTAAATTGATTCCAAACTTTTGAAGTGATGTCTGTGAACACCTGGGCGTCCTCATCCATGGGCACACTTCACCTTGTGTATGGGGGTGTTGTCAGGCTGAAGCAGGAAAGGGTATTTCCAAAACATGTTGAGAGCTAAAGGGTATTTAGCTCTCAACATGCAGGAATGTGACATTACCCTAACAGTGTTAGAAGGTCCAAACTGTTGCAGCATTAGTGAAGAGTACTAAAAGCCTTTAGTACTTATGTAACATCTCTATCATTTTTAATGTTGTTCTTACTTGTCACTAACATGGCTGTCTTCTTACAGGAATGTAATGAGCAGTCAGGAGGTTGTGGACTTCGTAAATGAGAGATTGAAAAGTAGTGAATCCAGACCACTGTCTGCTATTATCGAAGAGGTAAGCACTAAAGCATTAGCATATTATAGCCCAGTAGTTCATAAGCGGTCCCTTTGGTGTTATATAACGAGTGCCTCAAGCTGCTCCTGGAGGACCAGTGTCCTGCATAGTGTTGTTTAGTCCCCTTCCTCACGTACCACACACACAGTAAATCTGGCAGTTAACAGGTGTGTTTGGACATCTGTTAAATAAAATACTTCCAGTACACACATTCTGTTCAGCTTTGCTTGTATATAGGAATAATCCCCCAGTTTTACTCGGATCGTGACTCGCAGATTTTTTTATGAGAACCAAACTCATCGTTTTATGCGGAAATCTCCACAACAAAAAAAAATACACATTTATTACTGTATTTACCTGTTTATACCAATGAAAATGCCCCTGCATGAATTACAGTACAGTAAATACCCTTATTTTCATTAAACTGAGTTTAAAATGAAATTAAAATATTTTGGTAACATATTTATTATTATTATTATTATTAATACAACAACATTAATACATTTTATGTAATACAGTGACTCTCCCATATCAAAGCCTGTTGAAAATGTCTGTAGTACTTCAATTGGCCAAGAAGCCCAAACCTGTTCCAAAATTGAATTACTTTGGTATAAAATGTGAGTTACTTTTTATTGAGGTCTAAGCTGTAATTGCCAACAGTTGACACTGATGTCAGTTCAAAAATAGTTTAAAGTATAGATCAGGGTTGTCGAACTGGAGGGTACAGTTTGATGGTTCTCCTCCTCAAACACATTCACTAAACCTGAAAATTAACTGGCGAGGTGAACCAGGTGTTTCTGAGCAGGGAAATCACTAAAACATGTTGGACCACGGCCTTCCAGGACTGGAGTTCGGCATCTCTGTTATAGATCATGATGTCTGAATCTCCCCTCCCTGTATCTGCTCTATATTTAGTTTTACTGAATCAGTTATTGCAAAGCTAAGGGCTCCAGGCTACATTGATGAGTCGGGGTTATCTAGGTTATAGATAAATGATGAGGTTCTGCTCGATACAAAATACTTATAATGGAGAAAACAGTTTAAAACATTTCGAAATAAATCACTGAAATCTGTTCTCTTCAGCTGCTTGACCACTGCTTGGCACCAGACACGTCCGGAGACGGTACAGGCTGTGACAACATGACCTGCATGATCGTCACCTTTTCCCCATATACCAACAGCCACACGGCAGACAACACCAAGAAGCGGAAGCCAGAGGAGCAGGAGTCTGAGGAGAACGGCAGCGACAGCAAAAAATCCAAAACTGAGTAGAGCCGCTGTCCTTGAACGTGACATTCTTTGACCATTCTTTTGATGAAGAAATTGGACACTCTCTTCTTCTCTGTACACAACCCTCACTGGATTTTTTATGGACTGACTTCCCCAAGAAAGAATGTTTTAGTTTAAAATAATTTGAAGGTGCAAGAAAATTGAACTGTAAACCAGCCATGTGTTTTTGTTTTGTTTCCCCTCTCTCTCTCTTTTTTTTGCTGAGATGTTTAGTAGGCCCATGTCAACAAGTCCTCTTGGTTACGTGTAGCTGTATCTTAATTGAGGTACAGCATTACACAAATGAAATAAGTCTGTGAATCCTTATGTACTCTGGTCCTTGTATATAGTACATAGTGTTTCCCGAAACTTTTTTTTTTTCCATTGTTGTGACTATTCGTGGCTTTCTCTCAACACCCATATGTAATTGTATTCAAATACATTTTTTTTTGTAAATTATGCAATGATTACAATCTTGTTTTAATGTTGATGTAGAAACATGATTTATTCATATGAACCCATTTAGTTTTCATAAGATAGATTGAATCATAAAGTAATGCATTCTGGTTTGAAACTAATTACAATGACATTCCTTTTGTTTTTGGTTTTATGTGAGCAAAGCTCTGCAGGCACAATTCTCAGACAGTGATGTGGCAGGTAAGGATTAAATATTTCCACACAGGCATGAATTATGAGAAATATTACTGAGGTGTCTTGGGATGTCTGGCACACAACAATCATTTAGGCACTGCAGCTTTGAGGTGGCAGCCCCAGTACAAAGGGATCACCACCCATCTATTGTTTTTCAGTCAACACTCATGTAGCTCAATAAGGTTTCTATACAAGGTATTTTGGGAAAATATATTTTGGTACTTTTAAAGCATCTTTGTGAGTTCTCCAAGAAAACAGTAAACATTGCTCAGAATGACACCTTTTCCTTAAACAATAAACAAATGGAGACAACCTTGTCACAGGCTTTTCTTTGTATCAAAGATACAGCAGGTGTGCATCACTTTATTCCTAATACAAATGCGATTCCACACCATGGCATTTCAGCAAACAGTACACAACCACAGCACCACTGACATATAACAACTTGAGGTTTTCTAAATATTGGCAGATATAAATTTTTACTAGCTGCCCTTTACATTGTGTAAACATTTCATGATGAATACTCCCAACACAAACCCAGAACTAGAATACAGTCTTGTTACATTAACCATTTAAAGCTAAAAACTTATGATAGAATCAGGAAAATGACTGGATAAAAATACTAAGGCATTTACATTTTAGTAAATGTGAATAGGTCTGTAAGCTTTTAGAGTAAATAAAGTTCACCAGAGTGGTGCTCGCCTAAACATTCCCTCCCAGCAGCATGACTCTGCCATCTGTTGAAGACAAAAACAATTTCGTTAAAATACCGCACCAGTATACTGTATTGCAAATGTGCACTAAATGGACAAAAGAATTGGGATGCTTGACTTGTTTCTGCAGGAAATTTGTGCCCATTCATTCTGTGGAGCATTTTTGAGTTCACCCCAAAGGTGTAGGATGAGTTGAGGTCAGTTCTCTGTGTGAGCCAGTCAAGTTCTTCCATACCAAACACATCCAACCATGTCTTTATGGACCTTGTGCACAGTCATGCTGGAATAGAAAAGAGCCTTCCACACCCTGTGTTGGAAGAATGGTGTTGTCTAAAATGTACTTTTGTCCATATAGTGTATGTTTTATATGATTGAAACCACCTGAAGTGTGAAGGCAAGCAATCTCTTCTGTTGACCATTTCTGAAACAGAAAGCCACTCAAACTAGATATTCCATCACTCCAGAGAACACAGATCCACTGCTCCACTGAGGAGCCCCGCTAATTTTATTATTAATAAAATTATTGTGTGACCACTAACTAATTTACGGGAACAGGATTTTAATGCATGGCCACAACATACTAAACTGTGGGAAGAAGACAGTATGTTATTGAGGGATGGCTCCAACATCCCAGTGCTGGGGGGCTTTATACCCCTATAGCTGACACTTGATTTTGGCCTGGTGTAACTGCTCCAGAGCTCCTATTGAAAGTGCTTTTCTATGGGGGTAATACAAACAGTGTATGTAGCAACACCTGCACCTTAAAGAAATTGAAGTTACTAATCAGAATGTTTGGATCATATTAAATGTATAGAGTATTATGAGGCTGTAAGGCATGAAATCACTCACCTGCATTCTTTTGTGAAGAAACACCAGCTTCTGGTTCAACAAGTCAATGTCCTGAAAAGAAATATTTATGTTACAGTGCCCTCCATAATGATTAGCCTTTGTAAAGATTAGTAAAACGGATTTGCAAAAATTTTAATCTCTTGGATTTCTCCAATTAAATAAATACATTTTACAAATCCAAAAAATCCATTTCTGTGTTGATTCGGACATGTGCATACTTCTCCAGGCTAGTTTCTACCTGTTAACTGTAATCCACTTTTTATTATTAGGCATTTTCAGATAAGTAGCTATTTTTTCATAACTACTCACTAACTTTCATCACTGATAAAGGTCAACACACAACCCAGTCTGATTTGTGTGTTATCTTTACCCTGTTTTTGCACGACTAAGAGAATTTGCTGTATGCTTTATCTTTTATTTATACCTCTGTTAATCAGGAAGTAATGCAAAAAGGTTGTCTTGTCCAGTTGTATTGTTGCTGTTGTGCACTCTCTTTCATCAGTCTTGTCGTGTTTTGTTCTACTCTTGTGTTGCACCATGTTTTGTTTCACAGTGTGTTGAAATGACAATAAAACTTGAACTGACTGACTAATGGATCACGACGTGACTGAAGTTGCTACATAGCTACTCCAATCGACTCAAAAATGTAGAATTTAAATGGCAATCATTTAACAATCACATTGTGTTCACAGCTGTATGTTTTCTTGTTGAAAAGAATTGTTTTTTGATGAGAGCTACGTTTATTGAAATTTATTGATATATCGATTTTTCTCGATTTTAAGAGATGAAGCTGCTTCAGCAAAAGGTGGATTTTTCAAACTCTTTTTACTGATCTTTAAAGGGGTGCCAATAGCTGTGGAGAGCACCGTAGCTGATTTAAAAAGATGGGTATTTTCTTCTGAAAGTTCATCAGTTATGGTGGGCAAGTGTGAGATTATCTGCATGTTATGATCATTCACCTTGATCATCTTGTCATGTTGTTTTTGCTTAATTTGTGGAAGGAGTTCCTCCAGCCTCTCAATCTAAAATGACAGTTAATACATTATAACCAGGTTACATCAATCGAACAAGCCCTGATTCTAATGACAAAGAAGAACAGCAGCCGTCCTGTAACAGCTGTTGGTGCGGTACTGGAATGAAAATAAGGCTTAACTAAGTTAAGTTTTCTTACCCTTCTCACAATTCCCCGCAGTCTTGACTTCAAGCTTCTGTGAATGACTGTCATGGCAGTACTTCTGGGCCTTGCATTAACTTCATTTATACCGAAAATACATGTTAATGAATGCAGAGCTGCAGAACTGTAGCATCAAGATCATTTGGTACAATGGTACAATGACTGTATGATAATCATACCATGCTGCAAGTACTTTGCCACCTCCAAGACATAAGGCCTGAATAATAACAGATACGTCTTTATAATAGATACAAGAATGTTACTGAACAAGTTACAGGTAACCCAGTACAAAATGTCAAATATGTCTAATCATACAGAGAAATGAAGGTGGGAATAATATATAAATATATATATATATAATTTAAAAAATCTTACATTTGTTTGCTGTTGGCTGGTATGCAACTGTGCAAGGGAATTAAAAAGCCCCGGCTGTTTCGTATCTAAGATGAGACACACTCTTTGGAGTAAACAACAATTTAAATTTTGTAATTTAAAGAAGAGGTCAGTCATGTTTCTCAAAATACCTTGAACGTCACCTGAGCAGTGTCCAGTCTGAAAGAATGTGCAAAGATCTGTGAGAAATTTGAAAAAATATGTTTAGCTTCCTCCATTTCTTGGACAGTACAATTAAAAAAAGGTAAAAGAACAGGTGAAGACAACTACTGACAAAAGAAGAAGATAATGGCAATGATGATGATGATCACAAGGATGACAATGATGACAATAATGATGATGATGATGATGATGATGATGACTGTGTCTCACTGTGGTCATTTTTGTTCCTCTGGGAATGTGAACTTCTCGCAGCGCTGTAACTCTGTCATCTACAAAACAGTTCAAACTCACAGGTCTTTTTTCTGCATACTTGCTTAATAATAAAAATTGTGGGAACAGTGTGTTTTAGGCAGATCACTTCTGATGTCCTGCTGTCAGACACACCTGTTGAGAGCTAAGTGCAAATTAAGCCTTTTTTCGGCAACTGTTAACCAACAAGAACGGCACACACACTCGAACAAAGTCTCTATAATCCTTTCTGAACGTACTAAGAGAATTTAAGATAAAAACTAAGAAGAAACAGAACAAACAGCCGTTTGGACCGATGGCGACAGGCAGTTGCTATGGTAACCACGACGGCCCTGCTTAGGAGTCTTTATTTTTCTCACTAAACAGGTTCAGAGAGAAATAGTTTAAATAAAAAACAAATGTACCATTAAGATCAAGTCTCTTCAACGCAACCCAAACAGCCACATGTGTTTTCTCCTCCTCTGCCATTAAAGAAGATTGGGACTCTTTATCCAGACCCACACAGAGTGAACTCAGACACTCCACGCCACAACAAGCTCCTCTGTATTTATGCTCATTTCAAAATAAAAGACCAACACAGTACATCGCGTTACTGAAGCTCTCTCACACAAGCTCTCTTTAATACAGAGAAAGAATTCCATGCTGTACACTGTGTAGCTGCAGTATAACGTGCAAATCTTTTATTAAAGATGGGCCTATATAATAATGAAATACAATGCTATATTTCAACTCTGTGTATTATGGATGCAATGTTCTTACAAAGTGTAACATTTATTATATTTCATTTTCGCACACTATTTTATCTTGTTGACAGAAATCTAGTTTCTATTCTATTTCTTTGCACTTTGCACTTGAAATGGACTGCAGCCAATATCGATTTACTGGTACAACGACAATAAATATTCTGATTCTGAAGAAACTGATATGTAGAGACTTTTCATTTGAAAACAGGTCTAGTTGCTCGAGTGGAGGTGGTGTTGTTCTGTCTTGTGTGTGTCTGTCCACTAGTCTGCAGCTTTGAGCAGGGCTAGACCACATTATTCGGCTCTGGAATGTAAAATAAACCTGCTTTTAACACGACATTCGGTGTGAACAGCGCTATTGAACATCAGACAGGCGATCCTGATTCATTTCAGCATGAATGAGCCAGAGGGACTGAGGTTCAGGAGGCTGAACAGACCTCATATAATAACAGATGAGACCCATGAACCTCAGCACAAAGGCACAAGGTAAGGAGCACATCACCTGCATTACAGCTTATTACACACTTTTTTTAAAATTCAAATAAAACTCGTAAACACACAGTTACAGTCCACACTGTTAAAGAGGACGCTGAACAGTAACGTCAAAGCTCGCCCAGCTCCTCATTCAGCTGGGGGGCACCTGCCTCTGGAAATGGGGCAGTACTGACACTTCTGCTGTCAAAATTTGTCTCCACACTTCCAGCACCTACAGTGGGAAGGTATTCCGAGTTACTCTGCTGACGCTGGCTGGATTCCTGCTCTTCCCTCTCCTGGTGGTCGTTTTTATCCTGGAGTCGCCTATTCAGCCGGAGGCATTCAGGTAAAAGCTGCAGAGGTTAAAAAAAGCTCCAGAGGGAAATAAGTTGTTGATCTTCATGCTCCAGTGCACACGAGCTTCGTGCTGCTAAAAAATTGCACAAAGAGCCATACGGTGAACATAACTTGGCTGTATAGACCATGCAGGCTCTGCTGACCTCATTCATTCTGCTGCAGAGCTGGAGCCTGAAGTGAGAGCACTGTTGCCTGTTTAACCAGATGTAGAAATGTACATGTAATCTCTCTTCTGAGGAGAAAGTGACACATGGGAAACCCTTATTTAACTAAATGTAGAATAACATCTATCATCTCTCTGCAGAAAAGAATGTGACCTATGAGAAACTGCAGCATTTCTCTGCAGAGGGGAAAGTGATCCTTGGCAAACCAAAGTCATTTTAATAAATTGGAGCTTGACAATAATTCAATTATGCCCAAGACATTTCTATAAAAATCGATTCCCCACAAAACACACGAAACATTCACATACTAGATAATAATTAACAGTGTTTAAAAATACCCAGGAACATTCAAAATCAATTCTAACTTAATGTAACAACTTTCAGTAGTGTAACATGTCTGAATGAGCTAAATGGTTAGACATACAGCAGTTGTATCATCTGACTTTATACACTTTTAAGCTTTTCTAAGTTAATACAGAACATGTCAATTCCATGTTCCTGAATAATGCATACTGAATAACTTCACTTACTTTAAAGTTAAACCTTTATTATTCTCATGGGTGAAATTTGCATTGTTACAACAGCAGTACAGTACAAGAGAATCTCTATGGTCTGAATCTCTACTTGTATCAGTTGCCTAATGTCTTCATTGCTGCACTGGTATGTCATAGACGTTTCCAAACCGTGTCAAACGGTGCCGTTTTGAAAGACTTCCTGTTTGATCAGTTTCCAGATTACTGAAAGACTATTAAGCAGAACATTTCTATTAGATTTGGCTGCTATATAAATGTATAAATGTTAATCTAAAAAACAAAAAAGTGCTGTAGAATACTGCATTCCCTGCTTCATATAGTAAGCTCTGATCCCCCAGTCACTTTTTGGGTCAAGCCCAGCACCACTGCTGAATATTTAAGGGTTCTTGGCACTACTTCGAACCAATCTGCAGTGACTCCTCAATTAGATTCCTCTCTTGAGTTCTGTGTCAGTGCTTAATGATTGGTCTTTTTGCCGCTGCTGCCGTTGAGCACTGCAGCCTGTCTCCTTCAATTTTTCTAGTCTAAACGCAGTCTGCTCTGGGATTAGATGCCTTTAAGAACCCAAGACTTAATTAATGCTATTTTTCCCCCATCTCCCTTTTATGTGCTTTTCTTTTATGTCTTTTTAATCCTGCTCCTACCACGCTAGTCTCAATGAGCCACCCTTCATGACTGGCTGCTTTGAACCCAACCTAAAGCTGAGGCAGGCAGAGCGACTGTTTGAGGATCTGCTTGTTGGACCTGAATCCATTGCCAATATTGGAGGTCAGTATGTGCTGCGCGTGTCCTCTTACCCTGGTGTTTCAGTCTCTCTGCAGTTATGCAAGCAGCTACTAGGTTAGAGTGGGAGAGCCCAAGTGGGTGAAAGGTTATCTGACTGTATTGTCTGCGTGGTTAAACAGAATTGTATCCTTTAATATTTGATTGGCTCCTTTGTCTGTTTTGTGCTTTTAGAAATAATATGTTTGAAATGTAGAATATATTTTAAGTAGAATATATCAGCCTTTCATTATCTCTATTATTTTTATTATTTATTATTATTATTATATTACTTATATACTGTACTACTGATCTTTATGACAATAACAAGTGCAATAATGCACTCCTAAACACAATTTGTGTCAATTCCCTTAACTGTAAGTTACTTATCTGTAGTATAATATTTGTGTATGTAGCATAGTGTATTTCATATTGAGGTTTTTCTACAGTTTCTTTTATTGTTTCTATTTATGTGTCCTAAGCAATTTCCTCCAGGATCATTTTTCAGTTTTCTGATTCTGATCTCTGTGAACCAACTGGCTGTTTGAAAAAGCACAGACACATTTGAAAATAACTTATGAAAAACTGATGGGGTTTTTTTTCCCACAGATGTTCTGTACACCGGTACCTCAGATGGAAAGATAGTGAAAATTGATGGAAGGAAAATTCATGTTTTGACAACTCTTGGGCAGCCCCCATGTGGTAAGACTTTAAAAGAACATGCTTAACAGGTTCCTAACTGGTTTTGTCATGCAACATTTCGCAATCAATTGGTCAATAGAGCCATCGGCGCTGTAATGACAGTGTTGAGAAATGACTTTTCATAATTGCGCTCTCAATCTTTGACAGATGTTGAATGAGTAAGCATGTATTTGAAGTGTTTGTCCACTTCCTCATATCCTCACATTCATTGTTAGCCGAAGTCTGTATCACTCCTGTGAATTGTGCTATATAAATAAAATAAACTTGCCTGTCATGTCTGTCCTGTTTTGAAATGCTGATGTCCTGTATCCGTTTAACACCACACAGCAGGTCTTGCAGGCCATGTAGTTTTTGAAAGTGTTGTAGAACCCCCTCAGTGGGTAACACACTTTTATGAAAGGTCTGTTTCATTACAATTTTTGATGTTTCTTAGTCAAGTTTTGCACACTGATTCAGCCTTTTCCTACCTTCAGTGGTTCTAGAGATGAACAAATTTGTATGTACAACAAACATATTAATATGCACAAAGTTATAAGCATAAACAAAGGCCATGTCAGCTGAACCACCAAGTTTAGTTTTCTCTAAAAATGATACTTGAAGCTACATAACATTACCACCGAAATCAGTGGCCCGAGATTGTATAAGAAACACTACAAAATGTAATGAAACAAATGTTTGTTGCTTGATGCTATAAGCCCTTTTTACCTCATTTTTAAGGGTCTCGTGAACAGGAGCATGTTTGTGGACGACCCCTCGGAATCAGAGTGGGTCCCAATGGAACCTTGTTTGTAGCTGATGCCTACTTAGGGCTCTTTGAGGTGAATCCTGTCACAGGTCAGTCTGTCTTTCGTTTCTATCTCTATTTTCTATTTTAATTTTTCATTCTTTCTTTCTCTTGCAGTCTTCAGTTTCAATCTGTCTTTTTATCTCTTTTTCTGTTATTTTGCTTTTTGTATTTTTCTTTCCTCGTTCTTTCTTTCTTTCCTTTTCTTTAATTTTTTTGCGTCATTCTTTCTCCCTCTCTCTTTTTTCCCCAAACTTCAGCTTTACTTTGTTATAGTCTTTCTTACTTTCCTTCTTTTCACATTCAGCCTTTTTCTTATTTTCTGTCTTTTTTCAATGTGTTTCCTTCTGTCTGGCATTCTTTCTCTCGCTTTGTATTTCCCTTCCTCTCTCTTTGCCTTAATTTCTTTGTCTTTATTTTTTCACTCAGGTTGTCCTAGTGTGGTTATAATGAGTTGCACATATTAAATGTATTTGTGGACATTGATTGTATTTTTATCTCTCTCTTTGGTTTCCAGGTGAGTCCACTCTTCTGGTCAGCACCCGTAAAATCGTCGGGGGTCGACGCTTATCCTTCGTCAACGACCTAGATGTGACTCAGGATGGGAAGAAGGTTTACTTCACAGACTCCAGCAGCAGATGGCAGCGTAGAGACTACCTGAACCTCATCATGGAGGCCTCAGCAGATGGACGGTAAATTGGGATTCAATAATGCTTTACTGCACTCAGTTCTGGTTCACAGTCTGTTTACAAGCATGCTATAATTGCAGTTTCTATTCATATTGATTTCATATTAATGAGATGGTAAAATAACACAGATTTATGCTATTAACGTCATTTTAATGAGGCAGTTTATTGAATTGGTATTTCAGGGTTTTGGAATATGATACCGAGACTAAAGAGGTTACAGTGATGATGGACAACTTGCGCTTCCCTAATGGAATCCAGCTCTTCCCTGATGAAGAGTCTGTTCTTGTTGCTGAAACTACGATGGCAAGAATACGGCGGTAAGACTGTTTTACTTTTTGAATCAGAAAAGAAAAATCTGTTGTGGGTTTTAATGCTGGTCATTTCAAGAGCCAATGGTAAATGTGTTTTGAAAAGGCCTTGAAAAGGAACATATCACATTTCACTCAGGCAGCACATTAAATTAGTTTTGCTTTCCCTTTTTTTTGTTTGTTGGCACCTGCATTTCACCCATTTATTTCAAATGTGTCGGATGTGGCCTGGGTTGATTCACTGTCACAGTTAAAATCCTCCTTCCTGCTGTATTATTTCTCAAGAGTAAGTCGTGTATGTTAATGCACCCCTCCCTCTGCTGCCATAATTCTGGTGTCTGCTGGAGGCAGTGCGAGTTCCCTCCAAGCCTCACCTGGATAAATGATGCAAGCTTGCTGTTGCCTTGGTAACCAGATCCTTCACTAAGGTTCTAGCGCGGAGAGACGAATGGCGGGTTCGCTTTAATAGTGAAGCGAGTGTGGGCACAGCGAGGGTTGCAATATGTTGGAAATGCTTTCATGTAGCCTCTTTTGCTTATTGAAGAGATTAATAATAATTGCTTATTGAAGAGATTAAGTGTTGTCACATGTAGAACTGGACAGATTTATTTTAGAAGCATCTCAGGCAAGAGTGAAAATGAGCAGAGAAAACCTATTTGATTTCATTTGGTCTGGCTTTAAGTAACACCTTACCAAAAATCACGGTCAATAAAAACCACTAACATCAGCT
The DNA here is from genome assembly GCA_037974485.1 of Hemigrammopetersius urotaenia. Lineage (NCBI taxonomy): Eukaryota > Metazoa > Chordata > Actinopteri > Characiformes > Alestidae > Hemigrammopetersius > Hemigrammopetersius urotaenia. The sequence continues at coordinate 6,095,289 of JBBPDC010000149.1, read as the reverse complement.
GATCACTAAAAGTTATTTTTTAAGGGATCTGCTATTGAACAGAATTCCATCCCCTCACCTCAGCCTTCCTGAGAACTGGTGTAATCAGACACTCAGGATTCGATAAATGATCGCTTCCAGTTGGATATTTCAGTTTATGTCTCACAGCAGTGGGCTCACTCTCTGCCATTTGGATCCTGATCTTCGTGAAGTACAGAGGAGACGTCTTAAACCACTTCACAAAAGACGGCAATTTCACGTTTTTTCTAATCCTTTGATGGAAAAAAAAGTGTGTGAATTCACAACCATAATTTTTAATAAAGTGCCACTCGAACTTCAAAGCACCTTCGTGTCATGTACTGCTTGCCGCTGGTAGTGTGGCGATTCTTTCCATCTTTAATTCAGCAGAGTATAGATGAGGCTCTTGACTCTTTGAATTCTCCGCAGGGTTCATGTGGCTGGTCTCAATAAAGGAGGCATGGATACTTTTGTAGACAATCTCCCTGGTTTCCCCGACAACATCCGGCGCAGCTCCTCGGGGGGTTACTGGGTGGCTATGTCAGCTGTGCGGCCTAATCCCGGTTTCTCCATGCTAGACTTCCTGGCCCAAAGACCCTGGATTAAGAAGCTTGTTTTTAAGGTATGTGCACTACTATATGTGTGTTAAATGTACCAATATAGAGGTGGCTGATATGAAAGTATGATATCACTAAACATTTGAGCTGCACTGGGAAGTGAAGTGAAAGTGATCATTCTGTCATACATGAACACACCACAGCACGGAATTCTTCCTCTGCATTTATCCCTTTCACCAAGTGAAGCAGCGGGCAGCCAGGAACACAGCACCCGAGGAGCAGTGTGTGGGGACAGGACCTTACGCAGATTACCTTAGAGGTGCTTAGGAGACTTGGGACTTAAACCCACAACTTCCCAACTGAACACCCTAACCACTAGGCTACCAGAATGAATGTAAATTCTAGCGTTACATTGTCCTGCGTTATGACTTTTACTGTGTTACGGATACATGTTAAGTCAAAAATAGCAAACCACAATATCATAGTATTAACAAGAGTTTAAACAGCTTGAATTGTTTTTATATTCAACAAAAGTGCATTTCAGAGTACAGCTACTCGCAGTGTGCTCCTGTGGTTTCCATGCAGAGTTGTGTGTGCGTTACTTTAGTTTCCCTTTTCTTTTTCTTGCACTCTCTTGAGCAAAAGTGTTGAGTAAGCTGAGGAAGACTGTAAAAACCCCATCCAACACTACATATGTAGCACTAACGTTTTGCTCGTCCGTTGGTTTTCTGTTTATCAGCATCTACGAAAAAAACCCCCTTTGTGATAAGCATATCAGGACTATTACAGTTTGCTCTATTACTCACCCCCGCACACTAGACTGAGTCTTTCTCAGCACTGTTTCGACTTTTAGTATGATTCATATTTAATGTTTTCACAGCACACTTCTATAGGGAGCTCTAGCTTTATTAGAATGGTGTAGCAGACATTGGTGGTTTTCCTTTCTTATTTTGGGTGCTTGTCCATTTTCTTTCAGCTCTTCAGCCAGGACATGATGATGAAGTTTGTGCCTCGGTACAGTCTGGTGGTGGAGCTGCAGGATGGAGGAACATGTGTGCGGAGCTTCCATGACCCACACGGCGCAGTGGCCGCATACATTAGCGAGGCCCACGAGTACAATGGCCACCTCTACCTGGGCTCCTTCCGCTCTCCTTACCTGTGTAGGCTGGACCTGAGCAAAGTGTGACGTGCCGTCCAGCGGAACAAATGGCCATAGATCAGAAAAGGCATTTTTGGGGGCTGCTTTACCTGCAACATTTAACATCGTCCTTCAGAAAATGAAGCAGTTAACAATTCTGCCAGATAACCGGAGCACACAGCAACTCGTCACATATTCCCATTCCTGAAGCCATTAACACAAGTCCCTAAAACTCATTCCGATTTTTTCTACTGTGATATTCAACTCTTACATGTGCTTAGACTTTGATTCAGCTTTTCCATATCAGTGTGACTTCACATTGTGTCTTTTTTTAGTGTTGCGTGGTGTATTATTAGCACATCTGGAGAACATGCTAGGTCGTTTTATTTAAGAGTTGGCATTTCTATTTCCATTTTCCCCCTGTGAGAGACGATGCGCACTGATCACATCCTAGTTTGTTTTATTTGCACTGAACTGTCATCTGGCCCTTAAAATAGAGCTGCCGTCTCCCCTGTACACACTGTGACAGAAATATCAAAGCAGGTGATGACTTGTGAAGCTTGTGACTTCCTCTCCTAGTTACAGTGCCAAGATGTTGCTTGGGAGCTGAAAACACTTTCTCATCTCACCTTGGTTCATCAAGATTTAAAGTTCTTTGGTTTTTAATAGGTTTTGTCTCACATTTTGCATGTTGCTCCATTGGTCAGTTGAGATTCTCGGAACTTCCGTTAGCAAAGACTATTTTAGTAGCAATAATTTCCTGCTGGAAGATCATGTGGTGTCTGTGGTGCCCCTGTCATCCACATTTTATAGCAAGCATTGCATCACTTTACCAAGAAGGGAATTCATACGAACACATTCAAATCCTCCACTCACCCAGTCCTGTGGTGCTCAGGCTCAGTATGAAAGATGGATGCAGTTGCAAAAAAAAGCTTCAAGTGCTCTGAGATTAGAGTAAGAGGCCTAATAGAAGTAACTTCTCTGAACAGCTACTGGACCTGAAAAAGACCTTCTCCCTGATCCAGCGTAGCATTACAAATCTGCCTCAGCACATCAGAGGCCCTTCTCTCACAGGAGCTTGTGAATATTTTACACCACATGTTACATGCAAGCTCGATATCCTGAATTTTTGGTCAGTTAGTCCTGAGGAGAAAGGACGACCAGTTGCTGAACCTGATCAAAAGTTTCCATCCACACCTTGTTTAAATACCAAGTGCTTATTTTATTCTGTGCCAAGTCACTGTTAAATTAGCATGCCATGTCATTTCAAATTCATACTTGTTTCTGCTGAAAATGGCATATTAAGACTTCAAGGGAAGACAGAGGCAATATGTTGTCTTCATTGTCTTCAGCCATGGTATGGACCACACTTCAAACTTACAGAAGAAAGTCTGAAAGATAAACAGGAATCCTGCTGGTTCATATTGTGCTAAAGGTATGAAATGAATACAGTAACTGCATATTAATGAAACCTTGTTTAAGAATGAATGCACTACTGAATAAAGAGCAATGGAATGAAATGCAGTAAATGTCTCCAAAGGGCAGGAAGCTCTGTGTGCACATGATATGAAATCTTCACCTCCTTTACATTTTCACACTTTCTTAGACACAAAAAAACAGTTCTCACTGTACCTGCTGCAAAGCACCATGTGACTGGAAGGCACAGTTAGCAAGGTCAACGTCACTCTCTCTCTTCGTGCATACAGTACGAGATATCTCGACTTTCAGCAGGTACTTAATACCTTTAACAATCTGTCACAGAAGAGTGGTCCCATGTTAAATAAATGTATTGCACGTTCCACACTGACTGCTGACATCAGTGGCAGACTGTACTGTACCTGTCTTTGGGCATCATCAATAGCTGATGCCTTAAAAAAGAAGACATCATTGGACTGGTTGTTGAATGTGTATGTTGCAGTTTGAACAGCTTTTTCAACTCCTGTGTCATTCCTGCTCACATTTTGCGGCTGGCCGGGAATTGGTCCACTCACAAAGGCACAAACTGACCATTTGTCTGAAAGAGATTCAAACAGGGTATCACTACACTTTCAGAAGCAAAGACCTCCACCAATCACACCTCTCACTCTTACTGGGTTTTAACTGCATAAATTCTGCAAATTAAATGGTTAACATGAGAAGAAAGTAACTCTGCTGTGAACAGCTCTAAAGAGTTCAATTCCAAAATCTCTCTTGCATTAAAAGCTAGGAATACCTTATATCTATGCCGTATATTTTTGAGGACATTTTGGCCATAAACATTTTTAAAAAGACATTCAAAGTGGACAGGTACATACAGGAGAGGTACATACACTTTGCAAGACAAAAGAGTCCTTAAACAACACTACTTCACCATCACTAGCATCACATAAACCATGTGTCAGATATTTTTAAAAATATATTCATGTTTTAGACATCAGGACCCCTGGTTTCTATCACCATCACCATCAGACCACCCCGAGAGACTGTTTACATGAATTGAATTCATGGAATTCTTCTTTTGCAGTCAAACTTTTCACAGATCACATCTTCAAATCTTAAGACCCTATCAGACCAAACACACACAATCCCAGACGCAAAGCAGAGCAACCAACACAACAACATTAAAAACACACCAGAAAGTGGAAGTTAAATTATAAAAAAATAGTGACCTTCTTACCAACTGAGCACAATATGGCCAGAAAAAAGACAAGAAGCAAATGATTAGAGGCGTCCATGTCTGTGCAACCTCTCTCAGCTTTGCTCAGCAACTTCCTGTGCAGAGGCAACACTTCAACCGCCTCCTGATCTCAGGCGGTCCTCCTCAGTACACTTACATGTGGTGGTCCAGAGACTTTATTCAGGCAAGGTTGCCTCCCAAGAGCAAGAGCAAACCTGAGTAAAACAAACTCTTTATGTAAACTAAGAATTTTGTGAGTTTATTCCAGTGTTGTTTTTTTCTGTTTACAATTTCACTTTTTACAGTCACTCCAAATGAATGAACTAAAAATAATTTTCTTATCATGGTCGCTTGTTATGATCTGTGTAAACTTCAAAGAAACCGACAGCACCAGGCCCAACAGAGCTACTGAAGGTACTGAAAGAGTAATGTGTCTTTAATGTCAGCCAGCCGACCCCAGCGGTCCCCCCCACATCCTGCACTTCTAACCGCAGTGTTTCCACTCGTTATAGTGTGAGACCAAGAGAATTCAGTCTAATAGCTAATAGAACTGGTTTTGCGTTTTAGCAGTGAAATGACCCCACGGTGGACCCATCCTGGCTGTTTCTTTGAGACATACTGATCCAGTCTCTCCAGTCATGGAGAGTCCTTTACGTTTTCCCTCATTAAGTGGACAGACCCTTAGCACTTAAAAGTACTTAGTACTGAAAGGTCCTCTGAGAGTGTTGTGTCTTCTCATCTTAACGATGTAGTCGTTGTTTTTAATGGTCCGTGCTTATTATTTAAACCCATGTCAAACATTAACACACTAATACAATGCATCTTTGTTTTTGCAGTGTCGTTTCTGTCCAGCAGGTGGGGCAGTGGTCGAGGCGCTGTGTGCCGCATGGGGAAATATGGTGTTCTTCTCCATAGAAGGTAATTGGTGCTGTCAGATCTTGGATAGAGAAATATCCATTATTAAACAGTCAGAAGGAAACTGAGAAAACTCCAGTGACTGGAAGGCCTCTAGATTCATCAGCCCCCCTCGTCATGTTAACTGTGCTCAAAAATTCATCACAATAGCTTCATCCCTGCTTTTTTTACGTGGCTGAAATAATTTAGAAGCCAACATAATAAAGTGCTCTCCAACTGTGCTTCCTTTTCTAGGGTGGGTGGAAGATGGCATGCTGTTTTGTTATGTATCGTGCCGAAGAGATGACGCTGGAGTATTCATGAGCTTCCTTCTCCTCTGTCCTTCTGGATTCCTTCACTTCACTTCAGAATTTCTGCCCCCTCATTCCCTCCTTCCCATCCTTAATATGGAGATCCACAACAATCATGCATTGTAGTCTGATCAAATCCAGTGATTCTGCATCTTCTCAGATTTGTTGGAATACAGTTCGTGGCAGATATAATCACTGGATTTTAAATCTTGGCATCTTGGCCTATAAACCAGGGTCACACCTGTCAGAAAGCGCCTCCACAGCTCCGGAGGTGGGAATTAGGTCCAGTCAGGACAAATGGCCAAGTCTGTGCTCATCTCACGTGTCTTGTCTGGTCGTGATTCAGCCTCTGCCTTCCCACTTCAACATGAAATGGGGGCTATTTTTGAAGAACATGCAGCCGTAGCCTCCTCTACAGATGAGTGGATGTGGCTCGCCAGCGCTCACTTGCTGAACCTCTGCCACTAAAATCCCTCTCCATCTGTTGTTTCTCAGCTCAAGCCCCAGCAGCCCCTCTTCGAAGGCTTCTGCTCCATTTTTAAAAAGCTGACCCCAGCATGGTAACTCAAACTCTGAGGGACTGCTCTAAATTCCCAGGCAGGTGACTGTTACACCCTGCTTCAGTGCACATCTCACCAGTCCCACTGGTTTAATAGTTCTACCAGTCTTTCTTTTGAATATTTTAGTTATTAGAGTAACTATAGCCAATACATGCTTTTATCCACCTAGGGAAGCAGCGAGCTTTGCTTAAGTGCACCAAAATATATAACATTTTAGAAGAGATATTGACTGACTGATTAATTAGCTTGTTTATTTCTTTATTATAATTACTTGATAATCCATAATTATAATATGATTTACTTGTCCTGAAAGGGTAAATGATGTCCCTAATCACATTAATTGTGATGAATGATGATGTTTTCAAGCTGTTAGATCAAATCATGCAGCCTGTAGCAGTTTAACTGAGGTTCATGTACTTTATGAGAATTTCCTGTCAATTCCAATAGGTCACTTTTATTATCCACGTGGCTTTTCAGAACACTTGAAAGTAGCTATAAAATTTAACCAGATTTCTTCAGAAAACAGGCCGGCCTCTGTCGAAGACTTATCCAGTCCACTAAGTGCGACGAGTCACTGACTGATCTTACAGGACTGCTATTGTGAAGCTCTGCAGTCCGTCAACTTTGAATTTGTATCCTCTTTACATTTTTGAGAGTGCAACAGCAGCGTTTAGGCTTTAGAGCAGGCAGCCGTCGAGTTTCAGATTCCACATCCTTTTCTGACATGCCAAATGTTTGAAAAAGCAGTGCCACCCACTGACACACTGTCTTTAGCATTTGCTTTAAATGGACATTGTATGTTGACAAACCATGTTACAAAGCAAATATGTCTTGTATACACTCACACACTGTTATCACATATAGATAATTGGCTGGTTTCTGTCTTCAATCCTTAAATGCAATTTATGTGCTTATTGTGTGTAAATGAGAAAGTATTATAGTATATGTATTCTCTATACACGCTCAGTAGTAGAAGCAGAGTCCCTGCTGGGACAATTAGACTTGCTGTGGAGTCCTGATACTGTTTACAGTATGTGGAGGTATGATGTAGTTAAAATGGTCAGTGTATGTCAAGGGCTGTACAATGTACTGTGAGTATATTTTCACTTTCGTGTTGCAACTTAGGTTATAAGCTGGTTAGACTGTTTGGTTAGACTGCTCATTTGCATATTTCAGCCTTGTACTCTTATTAACCAATAATGGTGGCAGTATCCTTGCCTGTGAACACAATGAGCACAAAGTTGCAGGTTCAAACGCCCACTGTCTACCATTGTATCCTTGAGCAAGACACCCTCAGTTGCTCCAGGGGGACTGTTCCAGTAACTAACGAATGTAAGCCACTCTGGATAAGGGCGTCAGCCAAATGCCATAAATGTAAATGTAAATAATGCATGCTGTATGCAGTTTAACACACTCTAAGACAAATTGGATTTTTGGGGCTATGAATACTCATGATCCAAAATGGCCTTCAAACATGGATGTTTTTGAGTTTAGAGCTCTGTCAGTGACAGAGTGAACATATCTCACAACCAGATAAGCATGTACAAAATGACAGGAGGTAAGACAGTGTTGCGATAAGCTTTAAAAATGCGTCTTCTGTCCCAAGGTCACAGAAGCACAAAGAGCAAGGCAGGCCCATTGAGAGTCAACCCAAAACTGGCCAGGATTACAGCTGCAGTGCAGACTTAAGGACTTTCAGTGCCAGAAATGTTTTAGCAAATAGATCCTACAATAGAACACGATGATTGGATTGCCTGTTTATCAGAATGAAATGGATGCGAAATTGCAATTGTGAAAAAGACCCATTTGAAATGTTATCTCCTACAGTGTACATGGCACTTTATCTCCTGCATCATAGCTGGTGACCCACATTGAAAATCCCCTTTTTAATTGGTAAATCCATTAACTATGATTAGTAATCTGATTTTTTTTTTCAGTACAACCCCAGATGAATATGAATTCACCTGGTTTCCATGTGGAATACTGTGTATTGCCCTTTGGGCCATCTGGCATTTAAATTCCTGGTAAGTAGCACTTTTAATAAGCCTATGGCATTAAACCCCATAATCCACAATCCTGCATCACCAATTAATAGACTGTAAGACCTCTGGGAAAGCATCTTTTCCACAATTGTGTGCTATGCTCATACAGTAAATCAAATTAAGCTGAAACACGAGCCTGGCGTTTTTTCAGTCGTGTCTTTGGGGGACTTGAAGACCTCTCATTCTCTCTGAGTAAACTGCTGTAAAGTGTTTAGCAAAGGCAAAATTAGGATGGAAAAAAACTAATTTATAGTCTACATTTTATTACATTCTGCAGCATAGGCATATGTTTTTTTATAATTTAAGGAATTATAAAAGAATTATAGCTTTGACATATGGTTGTAAGAAAATTGTTAACTGGTGTAGATTGTGGATAAGCTTGAAACTTAATTTAGCCAAATTTCAGTCTGTTATCTAAATGTATTGAAATGTTCATTCAAAGGATCTTTAGGGAAACAAAAGAGGGTTTTCTATAATATGCGCCAACATTTTTATTTGTGAATGTACATAACCGTGCTGTAGAACTTCTGTGGTTTGCATGACATACCGGAGTTGTGTATGATTTTACTGCTGGATCAGGTCAGTGAAGTACTGAGCTGACATGCAAAATCTGACTTTTTTGATTTTTGCAAGTGCTTGCTTGCTTTTTTGGTCCTCTGCTTGGCGAGGAGGAAATAATTGAAGTGGAAGGGCTTGACTTTGTCAGCTCTTTTGGTGATTCTGCAATTGGTTTGTCCTCAAGGACCTGGGTGAGGGTTTTCTAAAGCCCTTTGACAGAAAACATCCTGCAAGAGAGAAGCCTGGAAGATTGACCTAAATACAGATGTAAGGAAATGAAATCTTAATTGTAATTCTCACATTACAAATTATTTGTCTCATAATCTAAAACTTAAATAATATGAAGAAGGTCACATCCAGAGCCAGCACATGACATTTTGCTGCCCTTGACAACGTATACTTTTGTCGTCTCCACCTAAATTTTTCAATGACGGAGGTATGGAGTGTTTGGAGTTCGCTACCAGTAATTTAATCGGCCTGGGGGGTGGGGGGCTGCACAAACTAAAGTTTCTGTCACCTCGTTTGCTGCCCTTCCTCAAGTGCTGCCCTAGACGGCTACCTACTTTGCCTATATGGACGCATCGGCCCTGATTAAATTAAACTAATGCGATAGAAGAGGCTTTAGTCTTTTGTCCCAGTTGTCCTTGAGATTTGAGTGCATTTTGAACTTTAGCCTTGATGCCTGTGGTCGATTGATTACTGCAGTCAGTCACAGCAGAAGTGGAAGATGTGTTCATTATTACTCATGATCTTTGTGGCCAAACACTAATTTTAAACAGTCTGTTCAGCAACACACACAGCTTGTGTAACCTCAGTAGAAAAACACTGCTAACAGAATGGGATGCTCTTGAATAGCTGTGCACAAGCCTGAGGTCACCATATTTATTACCAAGCACTGACTAGAGGGCAGCACCAACTGAACTGTGAAACATTGCACTTTCTGAAGTGATGGGGCGCCATCAAATACCTTTGGGATGAGTTAGAACCATTAACACCTGGTTTAATTCATCAGGAGTGTCTGGATTATATCTGGACAGCATCTATCACAAAAAAGTAGATGTAGATGCACGCGATACACGTTTCAAACAGATGTAAAGCCTCTGCAGTGTTCTCTTTCTAATTGAGCTCATTTTGTTTTCATGTACTTAAGATACATATGAATAAAGTGTTCCATAAATAACTTCCCACTAAATGGCTCATGCTTTTGACCAAAATTCCCTTTTGATGTAATTTAGGCATTTCTAATCTTGGATACTGTGTAAGCATTACTCTGACCAATCGCAAGGCTGATATGGCTTGTCTCACCCACATCTTTCACTAAACTGTGGACTTAACCCTTAACTCTTTAAAATCACCACATAAAAGCTGAATTTTTTAGCGAATGAACACCAACCACATATGCTGAGCCCCTTTACTCATTACTTCCTGCTTTGCTCAAGCTTGTGTTTAGTTCCACATTGGTGCTGTTGCAGACTGGGAGTGTTGGATTAATAGCTGTCAATCAAGCAGGCTCATCAGAATATTAAGACCACACTCAGACAGGCCTGATAAGTGGTTTTATCACTCTGTTTTAGTACCATACACATCTTTTTAATATTATAAAATAATATAAACTGTTCTACTTGGGCCTGATCACTCAAACTACTCCTGAAGATGTTCACCAGATTTTATACCGGTGTATGTTCTCTCCTAGTCCTGGTTTGGAGCCTCAGTTCATGGCAGACAAGAACATATTCTTAGACAAAATGGTATTTATTTTCAGAGATGTGAACGCTCAGATGACATGATTAGATTCACTTGTTGTAAATTATATAGTGTGACCCCATAGTTCATATCATTACCACTGTAAGGAAAGTTCTTTAGGCAATTTAGTTCTTAGATCATTAACTATTTCACATCAAACCTTTCCAAAGGGCATGTAGAATGACGCATGGAAATGTGCACAAACAATTGCCAGAATTCACCTTTAACAGAGGCATCTATGCTTCCGAGTTTATCTCCTGGATCTTTCTTTTTTTGGTGGCCTACTTTGTCAGCTTCAGGTCGAACTAGTTAGCTTAAATAAAACACCAGCTGCAGGCACAATCAACTACTAAGAGTAAATGCCTCTGATTTTAAACCATATCATGTTCCAGTCTAGACTACTAGCCACATTAAATGACCAGTTGTAAATGGGGTCTTAAAGGGGTGTTTGCAATGTGACCGCACTAATGCTCCTGTTTCTAAATAGGATCAAATCCTAAGTAATGTTCCAGCATCAGTCTCTGTAGAGTCGAGGCTGTTACGGCCGCAAAGGAGGGGCAAACCCCCCTTTACTACCCTCTATTTCCGAAGAAGTGTTGAATGAGCAGGCACCTGTAAACCTTTGGTCATATAGTGAATGTGTAGCAAATCCAGGAAATGATCAGGGTTGAAAGTTTAGATTTGTTTAATTTGCTATAATGATTTTAGCGTTATTAATGTTTAAACAGCCAGGACTATAGGGTATATTAAGTCAGGGACATTTAAAAATACCTGAACTCTATTTTCGAGCCTACAGTGGTAACAAAATGTGCCATTTTGTTTAACCAAAAATTGAGGTGCACAGCTCGTTCTCGAGCAAATACAAAATAATTTCGCTGCACTCAACTGCATCTAATTCCCTTCCCTCCCCATCAAACTATCAAAATCCAAGAACCTCCATTGCTGATTGCTATCAGCATGGCGAAATGGATTTGTTGATGGATATGTTTTAAACTGAGGGACTGGGAAATGAATCCAATCTTTGGTTCAATCTTAAATCTAAAAGTGACTGTGACATTTTGACTCGATGGGGACGTCCCCCGAATGAGCGAAATAGATGCTGTGAATCACCCTGTTCAATATTTTCCACTGCATTGCTGACGTGTGCTCAATAGGCATCTGAAAGGATATTAGGAGGGCTGGATGAACCAGATAAGACTGTAATCTATTCCTCAATTAGTGTGACAGGAATTTCCCGTCCTCTTAACAGGGGCGTGCGCGTGACTGAGGGAGGAATCTCAGTCGATCCCCATGGTTTGACAGTTGCCCTCAGTGAGAAAGAGAACACACCTGACCATGAAATCTTCCATTCTCTCCCACTCACCTCAACGCCCAGTGTTTCCTGTCTTGATAATACCTCCATGGCAGAGATTGGCCTTTTCCAATATGTCATTGTTCCATGCACATTGATTGACTGCAGGTGTTTTACGGCAAGGGGCAGACAGGCGAAGCGGTTAAGCTACAGCAGCAGCAGCAGCAGCGGTTGGTGCACAGATGAAAGCTTCACTCCAGGGTGAAGGGCTTATGTAATCGGAATAAAGCTCTTGCCAGTTTGCAGACTGTATATAAATACACTTCAGTCTCTCTGCTGTTTACATTTGTGTATGTTAGATAACGAGTAGGCAAATGATGGTGGCATAAATGAGCTGGCCCCAACACCACCACACTGCTGCGTGTGTATCATGGTTCTGAGTGGATTTAGGCTGCATTGTGATGATAATGTCACCTGGTGGGCTATGATGCATTTTCTACTATGAGCTACAGTCCAGCGCTGTTAGGGCAGTGGTGTCTACCTGCATTCTATATAGGCCACTACTAATGGTGGGTGATACTGCAAAACACTTACTTTCCCTATTTTCACATTAAACAATGTGAGTAATATATCACAACACAAAATACAGCAGCAAATTGTAATGCAATTTTAAAAATGGTCTTTTTAATTCAGTGTAATTTTGTCTTTTTAAATGTGTTTGAGTGAGAACAAGAGAAAAAAAATCAAATGAATAACAGTAAGAAAATAAAAATGAATAATAAAAACAAATTAATAAAATAAGATCAGATCATAAAGGGCTGAAATCCTGTGTCCCATACTAGGATGTTTTTTTTAATAGTCTGACAGTAAGGAATCACACAAAATCAGACCTTTTCCAGATAGGATTTGACTTGCAATAAGGAAGTCACATTTAGTTTAAGCATGGACACCTGAAGCTTTTAATAGGAATAGATATACAGTATTTAGGTACTATTATTGTTTTTAAATGTTTTTGTGTATGCTGTAGTTTTACAGTGACTTAATAGCCTCTGGTACTGTAAGCTCAATACTGTTGTGAAATACGCCAATCAACCACTGACCGTGAATAAAATTGAGTATTGATCTCATGACAATGATACCCGTCAGAGGTTGGGATATATTAGTCAGTTTTTGAACATGATTTATTGGAAAGAGGAAAAACAAACGCAGCCTGCCACACTGTCATGTGAGGTATGCTGGACAAACTAGTCTGATCCATAAAGACTAGTAAAGGCAACCTAAAGGATCTGCTGCTAACCTCTTGGTGCCAGAGACCACAGCACACCTTCACATGTCTTGTGGAGCCCGTGCCTTGACAGGTCAGACCTCTTTTGGTGGTACAAAGGAAACCTACACTATATTAGATGGGTGGTTTAGATGTTAGGGCTTATCAGTGTATATCACAGTTGTTCTGCTAATCAAAATCATTCAGGAACAGGACACATTATGTGCTAAGCTCATAAATGCTACAGGTTCCAGTACCGGATTTGTTACTATGGTAACCGATGTGGAAATCTGAATACTCCCGTCTAAAAATCAGATTTAAGAAGCAAATCTGATTTGCCCTGAAGCCTTAATACATGATCTAAATCTGAATAAATGCAGTGGTTTTCTTATGAAACAGAAGCTGATCACTGTTCTTGACTGATGATACCTATGAAACCCTCAGAAAAACATATCAGGATGCAATTTATCACAGCAATGATAACATATTGCCCATCCTCAGCACTCAAGTATTGTTGTTTTCCCCACTGAAGTGCACTTTATTTGACTCATGGAGGTCATAGCACTTGGCAGACGTACCGATTCAAGTTTGTTGATGTGGACAGAAAATAAAACCAGCAGAAACAGGCAATTCTGTGTGAGCCTGACTCGATCGGAGGCCTTCACTGTGGGTTATACAACATCACACAGTCTGAGGAAACATGTGAACAGCCCTCATGAAAGCACATTTTGTTTTTGAACGCAGCTGAAAAAAGAGCGCTATTTTTAAAGGTAGCACTATTCATTTCTTCTGACACAAGCGGATGCTCATCAGTATTCAAGGTTGTCTTAGAGTGTTCCGCATGTAGAACGCAATAAATTTGGAAAGCAGATGCGTGCATCTGGATCCACTGCATTATTTCTTACAGTATTTCAGCTCTTATGTAATTCTTTCATCAATTTATTTTAAAAGACACGGCACTTCAATCAACTCGTTTGTTAGTTCATTTATTCTCCGTCTGAATTTGTCTTCAGAGCAACCCGGTTCCATGATCGCATTCAGAAGTATTATGTTAAGTTGGGAGAGGAGATGATGTTGTGAGAATTGTCTGTGTACTGGATTTGTGCTCCAGCATGTGTGCCCATGACATGTGCTGTAGAAATGATACTGCAGTATAATTTCACCTGTTACCGCCAACCGTTACATGACGACACAGAATGTGACCAGCAATCTAAGTAGTGCTAAAAATAACATGCAGTGCACTCTACGCGCATGTGTGTGTGTGTGTGTGTGTGTGTGTGTGTGTGTGTGTGTGTGTGTGTGTGTGTGTGTATGTGAGTGAGTGAGAATAGTAGCCTGTGCAGAATATCTGCACACCAGCTGAATGATTTCTTTCTCTCTATCATTATAAGAATATTAGCTATTCATTGCTTTTTGAGGCTGCTACAGCTGCATAGTGAACTTTAACCCTTTTACCACAAAAATACAGATGCACGTTTCTCGCCATTTTAAACAAGGTTGGCCCTCGGCTCTGCTTGGAGGGTAACCTAGCAACAGTTTGCTGAATAGTGATACTGGTTAGATACTCTAGAGCGAATTCCGCAGCAGTGGATTCTCAGTGCCGTATACTTAAAAGCACACTTCCAGACATGGTGCTATTTAAAGGTGTAATTTAAAGCCCACATAATGGAAAAAGTTTAAATACCAGTTTGATGTAATATGTAAACACATTCACTTCACTCTCCACATGTATAATAATCTTCAACAACAGACAGTTCTGATTTCTCACCTCTAACCTCTTTAATCTGTGAATTGACTGAATGTTATTGGATGTTAAGCTCATTACCACATCACCTGCTGCTATTTTATTGCATTGCATTTATTCTTAATGCATTGACACTAAGCTGCTTTCATAAGACATTTTACACTACTGATCTGCTAATACAGTAATAAATGAATACATTAATCTAAACTATTCTAAAACCTGACATAATAGTAGTCAGTGCTACACTGTTATTTGTTACACTAATGTTCCAGTCATTGTGCTGCACTGCTGTTTGTACTGCTCTTTTTATATTTTTTGTAGAAAAATGCAGTATATGACCCATTTAACATCATCCCGGATTCACACTTATGACAGTACTTAATTTCCACATACATTATACTGTAGTATATACTGTTCCTTGTGTAATTTATTAAATAAGGAAATTGCATTGTTCTTGTCTGGCTCTCTGACAAAGTTCAATCTCTCTGTAAGGCGTACTTTGTGGCATGTTTGAAGGAAAGAAAATCAGTGGTCATTCACTCCATGGTGCCTTTATATTCTTATGTTTGCATTGATCTTGTCACTATGCCATTTCCAGCCCTTAAAGGCTTCAGCTGTACAATATATGCAGATTTGAGATGATCTGTTTTCTAAGACCCAGAAGAAGGACACTTTCTGCACTTGGGGTTTGTTGCATGGAGAGGAGCTAAGCAGGAGAGGATGCTAAGAAGGTCAGGAAATAAAGCCAAGCAGAGACAAAACAATAGATCAAGAGCAGTCAGCCTTGGTGAGAGAGGCTTGGGAAGAACAAAGCTGCTGGTTTGTTTTCACTAGCAGGCAGAGCTGATGGATGGCATTAGAAAGGCATAATGCGCTGGGTGCAGCCCACCATTTTCCTTAGCAACCACCTACCCTATGTTAATTAGCCATCATCTTGCACATGATGTTAATCTCCAACTCGCTTACAGTGAAGACTCATTACATTGGTGGTGGTGTAGAGAAGCCCATCATGAGGGATGCTAATCTCCTTCCCACACTCTTAGCAAAAATAGCTCTATATAGAACCAGTTCTATAACAATAGTAACAGTTCCATAATAATAGCAGGACCCTCACTGGAGCCACATAGAGCCATTTAAAAAAGCTACAGTACTGTGCCAAAGTTTTGAGCTTCTGAGGAAATTATATTGACAACTATTGACAACTTGACAACTGCTAAAATAATCGCCTAACTCATTTTTTCACGTTTTTCAGGAAAAACAAAAAACTTAACCATAAAGTCACACTCTTGACATAAGCCATTGTCCTAAAGTGATAGAACCATATTACCTGATCGACTGATGGTGTAGGCAATTTTACCAGCATCATGAGGAGATGATTTAAGCTAAAAAAGTCAATTTTGCCAAATGTGGCGATTTTGTCAATTTTGGTGATTATTGTAGCAAGGTGGCAATATCTCGAACTGATTGATTGACAATGTGTGCATAAAAGTAGCCTGTGGGTGGTGCTACAGGGTTCATCAGTAATATTTTTAATTATAACTTTCTTTCACCCTGCTAAGTAAAGCAGTGGGCTGCCACCAACCCCCGTTTTTCTCGCTTGGAGAGCAGTGTGTGGGGACGGTGCTCACACGTACCTCAGTGGTGCCACTAGCAGTCCTGGGATTTGAACTCACAACCTTCTGATCACAAGGGCAACTCTGTACCCATTAGGCCCCAGTAATTTGTTAATTTTAAAAACTATTTTTAAACTTTAATAAGCATACATGTACACATTTCCCATATTCCAAAACATCAAAGCATTTTGTCTGTGTGCTTTCCGTTTGGGGGGAGAGAGAGAAAGAATTAATTTTGGAGTGCATGGATGTGTCTACTGTTTTATTAATTAAAACTTCTGCTGTGCGTACTTGTCTTATGCACACATCACTGATGCTGACAAGCGAGCAGTCTTTTTCACCCATACACACGAGATGAAAGAGGAATTCTTCATAACAATCTGGTGTCTGTTGTCTATAAACAGTAGTGCTCTGGATTTGTCTGTCTTGTTAGGGAGAGACTTCCAAACTGTGTAAAACATCACTGTTACACAGAGCCAGCATGTGACATGTTGCCATCTTGAAAGAAACAGATTTTTTTGTTGAAAAATACAATTTTGTTCAACAGGGGCCTGTAGTATTGGTGGGTCAAAATGTACCCACACCAATAAATCCTGTTGGACTTTTCTCAGTACAGACAGGCAGCTCTCAATACAGCGTACACTAAGCGTGATCTCTCGCCCTTGGGAGTTCAGACACCTGAAGACGGGAGAATGCATTCATCCAGTCTACTTTTGGAGCACCAGCATTCTTGCTTACATCGCGGCTCAGCTTGGCTCCAAAGTCTCAACCAGAGATTTTCACACTGTAATTGATATTTATAATGAATATATAATTTAATACACCGATTGACTGGCCCATTGTTCAGTAAAACACAGATTTCATGTTTAATACACCAATTGCCTTTACTGGCCCATTATTCAGTAAAATTGTCATTTTAAACAGATTTTATGATTAAATCTGGGACTTTAAAATGTGACAGTTTGCTCTAGTATAATTAAATATATTAAACCATACTTGACTTGAACCATAAGTTAGTTGCTAAGGATAGTTGCTAAGGATTCCTGACAGGAAAAGCGGGGCTTTATTGTTAACAGGGCTTTATTGTTATTTCGTACTAGTTCAAGAAAAATGTTGGTAAATCATCCTCTGAGGAATAAAAAGGCTTCATCACTGCTCTAGCACCAAATCTTAAATACGTTACCTTAGCTCATTATCTATCTCAGCAGTCCCCGTTACTCATCCAGTATGAAATCTCACCTATTTCTCTGTTGGTTTATTTGGGGAATTAAAGTTTTGCTGCCCTTCCTAAAGGGGCACCCAAGCGACTGCCTAGTTTGCCTGTGTGGACTGTGGTCTGTGCAAACTAAATTAAGCAAGGTCATTCCTCCACCAAAGCAACACTACTCACATAAGGCTAACATAAGCAGAAACACTTTCACTGAATCAGGACAAGGTTTTAATCGTCCTTCTAAAGGGAGCAGTACAGTAGTGAGTGTTTTGAGCTTAGGCAGTACCTGACCTCAGTTGGAAATTCTCACCTTGCCTTGTGAGCAGTGTTGTCTGGCAATGTTTTTACTTTTCCAGTGAAGATAAAAAGTAATCAAGCCCCTGTAAACTGTAATGATAAATGTCATTACAGTAAACTGTATTGGCTATATACAGCCTTTCCTTGAGGAGAGGTATATATATATTAGGGCTGTCAGTAGATTAAAATATTAATCGATTCATCTCATGTTTGCCATAGTTAACTCGCGATTAATCGCACCGTTAAGTCTGTACTAAATATACTGTTTTTAATACTCTTATCAACATGGGAGTAGACAAATATGTTTGCTTTGTGCAGATTTATCTTTATTAATGATAAAAGTGGAATAACACTGTAAAAAAAGA
>JBBPDC010000149.1:6059904-6076949 GCA_037974485.1 Hemigrammopetersius urotaenia | reverse complement strand
TGTTCCTGGCCCTCGTGCCTGTTTCCTTTCTGTAAATAAAAGTTAAACTCTGGATATGGATTCCTGGTGTCCTGCCTATTCCGGCTCACTTCCAGGTAGCTCCGGGGCGAAGCTTCAACGCTTCCCCCGTGACAGAGGCTTTAATGTGGATTTAAAATTCTAAATACTTTTATAGCAAAAAGATGTGCAAATAACTAGATTAATTAATCACAGACTTTCTAATTAATTAGATGAACTTTTAAGCACATGGCATCCCTACTAAAGAGATTCCTGGTACCGAGGTTAAAGTTTAATATGGTTATTGGCTGGGACATACCGTCACAACGGAGGGGGCTAGCCCTCCGTTGTGAGCTACCTTGGGAGGTGCAGGAACGGGCAGGAAACCAGGGATCCATGCTGATAAGACTTTATTTAAGAAAGCAAAACAACAGAAACCTGGCTCGGGGGCCGGGAGAAAACAAGAACGTGAACCAGAACGAGAGACAGGGCAGACCCCTCCATGGACCTGCTCTGGACGCTCACTGCGCCCCGCTTTGTCAGACAGGCAGGCCCCTCCGAGGACCTGCTCCGGACGCTCACCGCGCCCCACGTTGTCAGGCAGGCAGGCCCCTCTGAGGACCCGCTCCGGACGCTCACCGCGCCCCATGTTGTCAGACAGGCAGGCCCCTCCAAGGACCTGCCCCGGACGCTCACCTCGCCCCTCGCTGTCAGACAGGCAGGCCCCTCCAAGGACCCGCTCCGGACACTCACTGCGCCCCATGTTGTCAGACAGGCAGGCCCCTCCGTGGACCTGCTCCAGACACTCACCGCGCCCCTCGTTGTCAGGCAGGCAGGCCCTCAACTGGGCCTGATCTGGGCTCTCCCCTGGCTCTAGCTCTAGGCTCG
Organism: Hemigrammopetersius urotaenia; assembly: GCA_037974485.1. Taxonomy (NCBI): domain Eukaryota; kingdom Metazoa; phylum Chordata; class Actinopteri; order Characiformes; family Alestidae; genus Hemigrammopetersius; species Hemigrammopetersius urotaenia. Next base: position 6,076,064 of record JBBPDC010000149.1, on the reverse strand, counting down.
CCGCGTGCTCTCACGGCTCAGGAATCACCGCCTGCTCAGACGGCCTCAGGATCGCCGCGTGCTCTCGCGGCTCAGGGACCGCCGCCTGCTCAGACTAACACATGTCATTTACAAAAATGTTTCTTTAAATAAGTATCTACTGAAATGGTCTGTTGTAGAGGTGCTCAACAGGTGGGCTGTTAGTGGTCAAATACATAAACTTCAACATGAAATTGGTCCCCTCTTGCAGCTATGACAGCTTCCACTCTTCATAGAAAGCTTTTCACAAGATTGTGGAGGTTCTGTGGGAATCTGTGTCCACTCATTCTGTAGAGTATTTATAAGGTTAGGCACTGATGTTGGACAAGAAGGCCTGACTCACCATCTCCGTTCCAATTCATCCCAAAGGGTGGGGTTGAGGTCAGGACACCAAACTCACCTTGATTTGTTTACTTTGGCACAGTCATGCCCGAACAGAAAGAGCCTTTCCTAAAGGTGTCTACAGAGTTGGAAACATGTTATGTTGTCCAAAATGTATTGGTATGTTGAAGCATTAAGATCATCCCTCACTGGAAGTAGGGGCCTAACCCAAACCCTGAAAACAGGTGTGTCCCAATACTTTTGCTTATATAGTGTATGTGGTGCATGTAGGCCTCCTTAATGTAGACTAATGGTGTATTTTATAAAGCCCATGACAGTTTCCTCGCATATGAAGCAGACTACTCCCCAGCGGTTGATACATTTCCTTTCATTTGTGTACCATTGCCTGTTAAGAGCTGGGAGAAACTCTCATGGCATTTTAGACCTTCAAAGAAGGGAACAGAAGATGAGTTTTCAGTCTGTAGTTTTAGTTTATTTTTATTCAGTGAACTTGTGTTTGTAATCATTTGACAAGTACTGCAGTGCTACTCTTAGTTCATTATTTATATCCAATAAGTTTTAATGGAAACAATAAACTGTCACCGTCACTCTCGGCTTGTTCATCGGAGGCATTTCATTCACACACATTCATACACACAAAAAAATGATTTCATTTTGTGAAGCTGCTTTGTGACAATGACCATTGTTAAAAGCGCTATATAAATAAAATTGAATTGAATTGAACAATAGGATTAATTTCTTGAAATGCCAAGCAAAAAATGATCCAGTCAGATTTTTGTCTCTGTGATATCTAGGGGAATATAGCTAAGCCAGCACTCCCATTGATTAGGCCTTCAGGCACTGGATTGAACTGCTAAGTACGGTTAATCACCAACATGTTTAGGAAGTGATGGAGGAATCAAATAATTATGTTTGGAATGCCAAATGGTCAGACCAACTGCATGAAGGAAAATGTCATTGGGTCTGTGCTCAAATGCTCAAAAAATTACATCCTATCCTAACCACTTTCCCTACACCTTGACAGAAAATGTTATGAGGTTATGGAAAGATATGAAGTGAGAGAATAGGCGATGTAATTATGCAACGGATGTTAATGGTGTGGCGCTGCTGTTAACCAAAATGCAGATTCGCAAAGAATAAACCTGTTTTTCTAATGCTTTTGAGAAATATAGGGAATATGCTAGCTTAACTGAACATTGTTCTGATATAAAAGCTTTTAAAACCCCAAAAAACATGTTTTTATTTAAATTTGAAGACATTATTGTCACGGTTCGGTCAGTGGCCATTAGGGCCACTGCTTTTCAGTTGTGCTTGTTTTGTTCTGTTTATGCTCTGGATTTTTGTTATGGGTTTTGAGGGCTTTTATTTTGGAGTCTGCTTTGTGTCTTCTGTTTACATGCTCCTTTGTTCACAGCTGTCTTGTGTTTCCCCTGATTTCTGTTAGCTTTTAAGCCTGTTTCTGTTGGTTAGTCCTCATGTGTCCATCGCCTCATTTTTCCCTGTCCCTGATTCCAGTGTTCACATTTTCTGGTTATTCTGACGGCCCCCGTGCCTATTTTCTGTACTTCTGTTTTATTTTAGATTAATAAACATATCTGCATGGATCCCTGGCTGTCTGCCCGTTCCTGCACACTCCGAGGGAGTTCAGAGTCATGGGCTCGCGCCCGCGACTCTGACAATTATCATAGATGCAAGTGTATATATTTGATGTTATGCTTTTCATATGTAAAATTCTGCCATGACAAAACTGCTGCCTCATCACCTTAAATATTGCTGTCATAAGGAACTGTGAGAGAGCATTATCTCCTTTCCTTGCCTAAAGGATGGCCCTGTGTACCCCATGCTGAAGGAGATAATAAAGGAAGCACTGAGGCACCTTTCCTTGCATTTAGAGAATTCAACCAGCCATCATCATGACTGCCACTTAAATGCTTCCAGGTCATGTCACTTAGTTAGGAACTTTTCTAAGGAACAAAGTCCTGGATTTGCCACTGACTATGAGAATGAGAGACAGCAAAACCAGGAGGTTACAGCCAGACGGTTAATAGTGGCAGCGCTAAGCCAGGCCTTTTACTAAAGTTGGGCTGGGTGGCCTATAAATAATACCTTAATATTTTTAGGTTATATTGCGAGACATTATAAATACATAAGAGGGTTGTCCTGCAGCCATTCCATTGTTTTCCTGGCAGTATGCCAAAGGGACCAATGGGTTCTTGGTTAACTGCCTGACCAAGGCCCTTTGTCCCCAATCACTCAGTTTGCATAGGTGGCCAGATCTTGGAAGACTGTTGGCGGTATCAAATCTCTTCCATGTGAGAATGATAGAGGCTGCTGTGCTCTTGGGAACCTTTAATTTTCTTGTAGCCTTCCCCTGATCTGTATCTCATCACAATCCTGTCTCTCAGGTCTGCTAACAATTCTCTGGACCTCATAGCTTGGTTTTCACTTTGACATCCCCCATCAGCTGTGGAACCATATATAGGCAGGTGTGTGCCTTTCTTAATTATGTCTAATGAATACTATTTGGCACAGGTGGAGTACAGTCAAGTTGTAGAAGCTTCTGAAGGACCACTGAAAGGAATAGGATGCACCAGAGTGTCAGAGTGTCTGAATACTTATGTAAATGTATTATTTTTTAATACATTTTTTAATAAATTAACAAAACACTGTAAACACTTGTTTTTGCTTCGTCATTGTAGAGCATTGTACGTGGAATGATTATAGATAATGTGAACTTAATCCATTTTAGTCTTAACAAAATGGGGACAAGTTGAAAGGGTCTGAGAACTTTATATATGTACTGGGGCAGCAGGCGCGCCTAGTGGTTAGGGCTTTGCCCCTGCAATCAGAAGGTTGTGGGCTCGAATCCTAGGACTGCTAGTGTCATCACTGAGGAACTTTTGAGCAAGGTACCGTCCCCACACAGCACACACTGCTCCCCGGGCGCCACTTTGTTGGTGGGAGCCCCCTGCTTCACTTGGTGAATGGGTTAAATGCAGAGAGAGAATTTCACATTATTCACACTGTGTGCTGTGGTATGTTCACGCTTGGTCACTTTATGTATTTCTCATTATTTGAAGTTCTTTAAAGCATTTCTTAAAAGCTTGATTTGCCTTGAAATGTCTTTTGGTTTATATAACCTTACAAGTATAATGATTTAGTGGTCCTTGCAATATATGTTGATCCTATTAGAACAAATTAAACTTGAAAAGAGGGACATATCACATTTTCTGCAGATAGAAAATCACATTTCTTACCTTCTCACTTCTTTCCTTATGTCTTTGAGAGGGAGTGTTTGAGGGCGAGGTAAATGCAGGGCATATGAGAGGGCGAGATAAATGCAGCATCAAAGTGAGTCTTAAGCCATTGGCAACTGCATGATAATTTGTACACGATTTTCCCGATTTAGTCATTTACTACATCTCAAATAGAACGAGGTGTGACTTATGATGTATCACCCAGAAACTAGCCTGAACTGTGCTTGTGCTGTACTTTATGAAGTGATAACTGATGTACTACATCTGCATGGTACTACATGAAACTTTTTCTACTTTCCTTTTTTGCCAGATCTGTTGGCTGTGGCTTTACTAAATAAACAGGCAGATCTGACTCTGACAAAAAGAAGCTCACTAAACTATTCAGCTGCAGCCATAAACTCACACACTGGTTAAACAACTCATGATTGGGCTAGGGTTCAGGTTAATGGAGTCCAGTCCAATTGGGAACGTTTTTCTGCATAAATCTTATAGAAATCTGATTTTTGAGCTTACATAAATCGTACAGTTCTTAGAACTCCAACAATGCAGTAAGTGTAGTAATTTGCTACAGAAAGTTCAACATGAAAGCTAAAACACATGTTAATATGTCTGAAAGCTAAAACACACGTTAAATGTCTTTTACAAGCTTCAGACATCTGTATTTAAATAATTTAATGGAATTGCTCATGTGCAATGCTGTTAGCTAGTACTAAAATATTACTAGAATTCCAAAGGGGCACTAGTTCATAAATAGTGACTCCATTGTCCAGTGTTGTTACATCTGTGTTGCATTTAGTATTGACTGTGTTTTTAATTTTGCATTAGCATGTTTTTTGTGAAAAGTCCTTTTAAAATATCTGAAATGAAAAATAAGGAGTAAAGTATAAATAAACATCTTATTAGAAGTGAGTTATTCTAGCAAGCCAAATCACATAAAATTCTCACTTTATGCAGCCCAGTTCTGTTTCATCACTCACTTTTGGTGTCTTTATTTTGCCTTTTAACATTCGCAACCTGCAAATGTTGTGCTTTGATATGGGTTTAATGGCGAATAGTGTAGGCTATTAGAGAATAGTACCTACTTACTCTAGCCTGAACTGTGCTTGTGCTGTACTTTATGAAGTGATAACTGATGTACTACATCTGCATGGCATTACATTCCACTCTGTGTACATTATATAACAGTGCTGCCATGCGTTTGGCTGCATGCATCTGTGTGTGGGTGGCAAACAAAAGCTTAAGCCGTTACTGCTTTTAGCACATATGCTGCATCGCCCTTGGCGTCTATGGTTACTAACTTGATTCTATTGATTCCACTACAGTGTTAGCCTCATGCTGGAAAACATCAACCATTTCAGTGGTTAGTTAGCTTCACTTCATATGATTGAAATATACCTTCAAATGACATTTCAAAATCAACCAATAAATGAAATAGAATCAGAAAACTGATTCCAGAGGAAATTGCTTAATCTAGTACATTTTCTTTCTATAAAAATAACCGTTTTTGAGGGATTGTTACAAATTAATCAATGGATTGTAGGTATTAATGCTTTGATTAAACCCTACCATACAGTTTACCTACAACTTCTCTTAAATCTCAGACCTCTTGTACAGATGATACCATTTCCGTGGAGAGCAGGAACATGTATTTAAAGACCCCAGCTAGTAAGTCTTTTAGATCTCAGTGAAGGGTATATTTAGAACCTTTTAAAGTATGCATTTACCATTCACAGAATAAAATATTTACAATCAAAACTACAACTACATCTTGACATATGCATATCACAATTATTTTAGAAGCGTAATGCAGGTCAGGTAGATGACATCTAATGGTTCAACTTGAGAATTCCCTAGTTTTCCCCTAGTTTTTAGATCAAAGAAAGGTAGTGAAAAATATCGTGATTTTGGTATTATTTGAAATGGTCTTAAAGAAAATGCTATTAAATTTGACATCCTCCCAAGAGGTCAGCATAGGGAAAACATATAAATATAACCTGTGGTCAGTCAAAGCAAAACAGGGACAGTATCGCTAAGAGTCCCACTCCCTACTTTGCAGCTATAAAGCCATTCTTCTGGGAAGGCTTTCCATAAGATTTCTATTCAGTCACAAGGTCATTAGTGAGGTCAGACAAGTTGGATGAGAAGGCCTGGCCCTGACAACTGACATTCCAATTAAAATGTCTTTGTATGTGGTAGCATTAACAGGGCCCCCTATAGAGCTAGGAGCCTGGCTAACAGCCTCAGTAGTAGGTGAATAAACAAATAAGAGGTGTCTTTTATGTGCTTTTTATGAATTCAAGTGGTCTACTGTTTCATGCCTGTGCTGTTGTTTTTGTCTGTGGTGACTCTCTGGCGATGGGCCTGATTTTATAGACCTGTTAGCAAGTTAGCAACACTTGCTTGCCTTAATTGGGAGAGGTGCCCACATACTTTTGCCTATACAGTGTAATTAATTAATCCTTGGGTTACAAACTGAAATCAAGGACAGCAGGATACATGTGATGGGGTGCAGCATAAAGCTTGAGCTGTTCTACAGTTACTTCAGACTGAACATAATGGTTAATATTCGCCCGTCCGCTTTCCTTTCTTCTGAAGTGGAGAAGTACATGCCTTGTGATGATTTATTCACTGTCATATGTTTTAAAAGGTAATACCAGCTGTAAATGATCAAGTTTATGTAGACTATTCAAGCGGTATGCTGTTTACTGTTTGCAAGAGACCACACATAACTATGTGATGCACTGCAGTAGCAGGAATAATGGCTCAGGTGTCTTCTTATTATACACAATAAAAGGAGTTTCTTCTTGCAACTTACAGTAAAAGCAGCCCAAAAAAATGTCTTGGATAAACACTGACTGAAGTTTTAGTTTGAACAAGAATAATAGTGGAGCTCTTTACAACTATCTGGTTCATATTTTTTTTTATTATTTGATTACCGGTTCCCAAAAGGGTCATCATTAGCGTTTCCAAGTTGGGTCATATCTTGCTTTGACTGAAACTGAAAAGCTAAACACCGGATATGTTTCTCTAATCAGTGTTCACATCAGCAATATGGTGATCTTTGGTTCATAAACTGTATTTACATCTTCATTAACTTTATTTACAACTTAAACTCACAGCACCAACATCTCAAACTCAGAGCAAAAACATTTTATCATCCAAAAGTTAAACTTTCATTGGCCATAAAATGTCTATAGCTAGAACACAATGAATGGCTGATAGCAGGCTAGCTCTATATCAGTTATTGCCTTACATTTTAGCCTAATTGACTAACATGCTAGGTTTTTGTAGACAGTTTGAGCTCTGCGTTTAGTTATCTAGCATTGTATTCTTTGTATCAGTGAGTGTAGACCACAAGGCAGAAAACATCACACGATTCCTGTAAGCAGTGTCTTAATGCTTACATGAAATTATTTTATTCTAATTTCCTTTTTTTGCCAGATCTGTTGGCCATAAATTCACACACTGGTTAAACAACACATGATTGGACTAGAGTCCAGTCCAATTGGGAATGTTTTTCTACAGAAAATCTGTTTTTGAACTTACATAAATCGTGCAGTTCTTAGAACTTAGTAATTTGCTACAGATCCGTTGTAATAAAGGTAATACACTCACCTGTGTATAATATCCCTGTAGAGCTGTCTATACTTTTCGTAAATTATACTTGTGTAGCACCTTATGTTAAACAATGTAGTAATCCTGTAGAATCCTGGTCTTCTATATTAGGCAATTAATTAAAATGTATCTTACATTATTTTTAAAGATTGTTTCATGTTCTTTTTGAATGTTGATAGAAATGGAATCCAGCAAAGTAGTTTGATCTTTGATGATCCATTTACCCATAACTAATGAAGTGAAGTTTTTCTGAAGTTAACATTATTATGCTATTTTTGCAAATAACAAAATTATAATAATTATAATAAAATTATAATAAGAAGAAGAGACAGACAGGACATGACAGGAAAAAGATGAGTGATGGATGTTTTATGGGGATGTATGTATGTTAGGGGAACCAAGAGGAAGGGTGAGTTCTGTCCACATGTAAAGCTACATCAACATTTGAACTGTTTGGGAGTTCTAATTAGCTTTTATTTTCTTCAATCTGCCCAAAGAGTCTGTACATTTTCAGGAATGTTTGGGACATTCACGAAATAGAATTAAACATACATAAGTTTTAAGAACTGCTGCTGTTGAGGTTGTGTCACGGATAATCACTTTGGCAAGTGTGGCATCAGGGGCAAGCTTATGTTGCTTAAGCCCTGGCTGTCCATTGACCCTAGGACTGTCCCAGTCTATCTCCATTCAATAAGCCTGGTCTTATACTATTGGAAATAATCACCTTGGTGTATTGCCAGGATGGGCATCAAGTGGACAGGTTTTCCTTTTTCCCTGACAGTTGGCGTGATCAAAATGGACTTAATGTGCACTAATGAGGACAGAATACAATTACACACAGTTCCCTAGGAAAAGAGTGACCTGCATTTTTAAGAATCCCTGGCTATACCATGTAAAACAATGCTATAAACACTGATAAAAGCCATGGTAGTTCATTTTGGTATTTTAATCTTCCATCAACCGCTTGTATTTCTGACATCATATTTGATCAAAACAAAAGATAAAACTGTCATCCCCACTCTATTTCGAAATCCAAATATTTTAATAGAATGTCACTTGACTGGCACTTAGTTGCTTCCTGCCATGGCGTGAGTGACATTGTGTCTTTCAGAATTTGCATAGTAATTAACCGCCCGTTGCTGGGTGAGAGCTATTTCCATTCGGCTGCATTAAATGTCCTTTTAAAGGTTGATTTATTCTATCCTCTTTTTAAATTAGCACCCTGTACACACACCTTCGCTTCTCTTTGAACTCTCTCTGCCTGCTTTTGTTTTTCTCTCCCGCTTATTCCTCAAGCCCCCATAGCTGGAAGAGATTTAGTAGTGATTAGACCCCTCCTGTTGGCATTACAAAGTGAGTACAAACTTCATGTCTGCACCATTAAGCTTGTTTGAACTGGTTTATATGAGTCCATTGTTTTAACAGATGTCCTTTGTGCACGTCCAGAAGTTCCCTGCAGATGCATTGATTTGTGGGGAATCTATCACAGAACCATATCTCACTTCATCAAGCTCATTCCTGCTAATTGGCAGTATTGTGTGCTGGGGACATGGCTGGACTTCAGTGTCAATCAAATCAGAATGCTTACCCAACACTAACTATTGTTGCCACTGCTTTGACGCTAGCACGCAGGCAGTACAAGCTGAGGGTTCCTCGGAGTTGCCAGGCCGTGATTGGTGCAGACATTCAGACATGAACTCCCCTCGCGAGAGACCCAGGGGCACACAGAAGCTTCTTCATTCAGGGCAAGAGCTGATAGGTGCTGCGCCTCAGCGGACGAGACAGACAGTCAAGAGCATTTGGGTCTTCTGATGTGATCTTCAGAGAGCCTTGGACAAGATTTGCCTCAGTTTCATCTGCTTACTGGACAGCTTTGAAAAGATCTGGAGACCAGTGAGGGTAACTTACATCAGCAGTGCCCTTTAGAGCCTCAGCCAGATGAGGTTATGGGGAGAAAACTGATGAAAACATTTTTGTTTGACTCTTATCTTACCTAAAGTCTTTTCAGTGACACAGTCACATAGGATGGGTGCTGAGAACCGGTACTGCGTTCACACCCATTTTTGACCAGTCAGTATTGAAATATAGCTCCTGGACAAACAGTGATGCCATCAGTGTTCATTAAACATTAATACATTCTAACATAGCTGGGATTTTCAAATGGTTGATGCTTGAGCAATGCTTTGCACATTTCTTGACCAGACATTTGTAGCAATTTCGCTTCCCTAATTAAATAAACCGGAAAATCAGGAAACTATTTAGGCTGTTATTTCTCAAAAAAGTGATAATAAAATTACTGTTGAACAGATGAGTAAAGACATTAGTCACCCTGATAACCCAAAACATTTCCATAAAAAATGTATCCCCAAAATTTTCCTTAACTTGCTCAAACTGCATTTAGAACTGCTTTAATGTTGCTGTAATTTGTTGATGTGGCTTAGGACACATTCCTCAATGTATGACTGCATTGTAAATACCAGCCCTGGTGTGTCCTTCATTTGTATGACATTCATACTGTTTCCCAAACCACATCTGCCAAATCTGCACTACCTAAATGAAGATAAGGATTTGAGCAAGTTGTCATACATTTTGGTAAAACAAATGGGCTATTTGGGTTAAAAAGAAACTACACAGACTAATCATTTGTTTGCACTGTATGGCAAACATCAAGAATAATGAGAAACCATCATGTTTTGGTGGTACACACTGACAAGGGTACACACATACCCTTGTTGATATTATGAAGTAGAGAATATTTTAAACTAAATAGTATATAATATACCTGATTTATCAAGAAGGTGTGACATAAAGAGCGGCTTACATGTGATTCAGTGAAGTGTTTTACTTGGGTTATATTAAGGACGCACACGCACTTGTGTGGCTTGTGTGGTCAGATTTTTCAGAATGCTCGTCATACGGTGGCAGAGGAATTACTAGTTTTAAGCATCCACCACCTGGCCCATCTTTATACTCATCACTATTGGCACAGTTCATGAATATATCATTTTACTCAATATTTTAGTTAAAGGAAAATGAACACAGGCCCTTTGGTGTAACATATGTTATGTCATGTGAATATCAATTAGGGGCAAATGCAAGGTCTCGGGCTTCAGGTTGAGACCCTCAAGCTGAGCTGAGCAGTGATGACAGCAAGAACACTGCAGTTCCTAAAGCAGGTTGAATGATTGCATCCGCCCATCCCTGGCAGTCTGGACTCGAGAGCTAAACTTTCAGAGTCTGAAAACCCTAGAACAGAAGTTCATTCTTGGTATCTTTCACATTGAGAAATGACCTTGTTGCATGTGGGTCCATTCATTGCTTGTTAAAACTGAGGGCCAAAAGCACAAAGCCAGTGTAGCAGGTTTATAGACTACGCACGCTCGGGGAAATCAAAAATGCACTTCTCGCCCTGATGTATACATATATATACAGATATATAAAGATATATATTGAAGGAGGGGATGTGCAGAACATTGAAGGATCTTGTGTGAGAAGACAGCTGGAAGCAAATTGCATGCACAGTCCATTTTCTTATTCCACACACTCTGTTTTCTTAGCTGGAGCTGAATTACACCCAAGGCATGTTTTGGTGGTAAAGAATTGATGAACACCGCTGTCTCTGTCTCTCCATCATTAAACTTTCATTTCTCTACTGTCTCCAGCTAGTTGAAGATTTCACTGCTTTTTAAACTCTGGAAATCACACGATAAGCTGTAGTTTAGTAAATCATGCGTTAAATTCAGATGCATTGTGGGCACATTATTGTGGCCGCATCAAGATACGTTTTGTGCTGCACCTGTGCATATATAGGCCAAAGATTTGTCGGCTGCCGTTTAATTCCAGGTGGTTTGTACGATTCAGAGTTTCAGAGATTCAGTGGTTTAAACCATGCAAGAGAGAGAAACGGAGCTACACTGGAAGCTAAAGCAGAGCTCCCCCTTCTCCCTATGCTGTGTGAAGCCTTGTGTTTGTGTTCATGTCTAATTAATGACCCTGGAGGAAAGACTGCCACACTGATTCATTGACCAGACCCCTCAGCAACAATACACAGCCTCTGATGAATCGCCCCTCTCTTTCATTTGTTTTTCCTTGAATCATTTATCTGAACGTTTTTGATGTTTTTGAAGTTATGTGGTACACACTGTTTCAACAGATGTGTGCTAAACTATGTGAGAGTGTTGCTCAATGTGACCTGCTTCATAATAAGTCTGAAAATGCAAAATATAAAATGCAGTTAGGATCACCTCCATATGTAGTTTGAATGGTCATCTGATGCAAATGCCTTCTGCTTGTTTTTTCACCTGGTTTTTCATGCAGGCAACTGCAATTCGAATGTAAACCCAATATAGCCACTTGAAGATGCCTTTTGTGAAGAAGCACACATGTTGCAGTGCAATGTTATGGAACAAAACTATCATGCAATACTGGCAAATGACGTGTTCATGACACACCTTCGTGAACTCTTTATAGAGTACTTATCTTACTCATTCATCACTAATGTCTCACTATAGCAACTATAGCTTGTGCTGCTGTACAACGACCGGTCATGAGTCAAAATCAAATGAGCAGCTGTGGAACTAACATCATCTTTTTGGACAAGAAGAAATCTTCTTCATTAAGTTTTTTTTTAACAGACATTGTCTGTCTGTTTCGCCCCTGGCCTGATTCTGCTTTGAAACTCCAATTCTGTAGCTCTTCAGACAGACAGGTGTGCTGTATCTTGTCAAGTCAAGTGACGAGAGCAGTAACATGGGTAAAATACAAATTCTTGAATTTCAGTGGGTGAATTGGGATTGGCTATTGGTGGCTATTTTGCTGAGCAGGCCAACTTTAAGAGATGTGAACAAATGTAGGCAATTTTAAACATACTAAATGTGGTAGTGATGTAGTAGTGAATTTTAAACCTTCACATCGCAACATACTGGTACAAGCATGTGTTGGCGATATTGAAATGCCAGTTTTAGCACCCCCTGTGGATAACTATCCAATTGATATTTTGGGTGTATTCCAGCTCGTATTTTCTTGTTTATCCTATCACCTACTCATCGGTGTTTGTCAGATGTATCTCCACTTGAATAAGCGTGTGCCAAGTCAACTCTTTCTATTTGTATTAAACGCGTTCAGGATTTCTGTTCATCACCTAGCTTTTCATCCTGTCAAGTGAAAGCCTAACATGATCTGATGACTGAAAACACATGGATGTGCAAGACGTAAACAGCTTGTCTGTTGAATTAGCTTGACACATCGCTGCTGGCCTTTCTAGTACCAGTTACTTCAAGAGAGTCTTGTGTTATTAAAATCAGTCTGGAGTAAATCAGCAGACAGGTCTATGCCGGTTACAGGTATTTGCTTACACAACATTAATGACCCCAGTGCAGTAAAATGTTAGAACTGTTCAGTAACTTTTACAGGATGGGTAGCTTGTTTACTGCTGAGACGTGTCTTGTAATCTTGTTGAGGGACAGTCTTTTTTAGTAAGAGTGTGGGTGTGTCTCATAAAGAAAGTGAGCCATTTGTCAGACACCACAGGACAGCACACAGTTTGAACAGCACGATATTTGTCCTCTGCATTTAACCGATTCACCAAGTGAAGCAGTGGGCAGCCGATGTTGGTGGCTGGGAAGCAGAGAGTGGAGATGGTACCTTGTTCAAGGGTACCTCAGTGGTGTGTGTGTGTGTGTGCGTGTCTGGTATAGGTAAGACTTGCAGTCTTGGGCGATACAGGCAGATTTCTCTCTTATGCGTAGAGCTTACAAAGACAATTGGATGTCAGCTGCATCCTCTCACCCAGCAACTACCCACCAGTTATTATCAGAATCGTTGCTAATCTGATTATTATCTGTATCAACTTCCCAGGGGGTATCACTGATAACCCGTTAGATGTGTGGACGTGGTATACATAAATAAACTCCATTGACATTATACTGTCTCCAGAGAATCACAGAGCTATTATAAGCGAAAGCAAACTGTGCATTAAGCTAATCACGCTGTGCCCTCGCCGGCTTTTTAACCCTTTTAGCTGATCGGGACGAGTGGGCCAATGTTGATGAAGCTCTTAGGAGTAAGCTAATGGCTGTGTCTGTGTCTTGAATTGGGAATAACGGGCCTCCAATGTTTTTTCCCTCTCAACAAAATCAACGCCTTTCTCAAACAGCCAGCCAAAATTTTCATTTAATTTCGTCTTCATAAATATGGTTGCCTCCAAGATCAGGAGACTGCAAAGGAATATATTCGGTCCACTCCAGGCCACAGCTCTGCATTTTAGCATTCTGCCTCATTAAATATGCCAGGTTCAACTAATTAGCAAGACCTTCATGAATTCATTCCATCAACTCTGCACTGCTCTGATCTGGAAGGTACACAGTTTGACACCCCTGCTGTAGATTCACTGATAACAGGGAAAATCTGGCAGGCCAACATGGAACATAGCACTGGTGATAAAAAGTCAAAATGTGTCATCACTGTGACTCATGTAGGCGCCGACTTTGCTCATTCTCTCTTTCATATACGCTCACAAGCCAGAGCACTCTCAGCTTCACTAATTACCTTCAGATGAGCATCCTGAATGATAATTTCCTTAATTAGAGAGCAACCTCAAACTCCTCTGATCTTTCTCCACAGGGTCCGCACCCCTTGCAGCTAGCTTATAAAGGGGGCCCACAAAGCAGCTATCATGGGACGCATCTCGCTTGTCTCCACTGGCCAAATGTATAAATCCGCTGAGAGCAGAGCCAGCCAATATAACTGATAGGCTGTTTCTGCTTGTATGAAATATGCATAGTGTTTGCAGGTGATTAGCCATTCAGTCTGGTGCAGTGGAGCTGATAGTGAAGATTTAGATGAGCTGGACTGGACCCATATTTACATTTCACAAAGAGTGCTGATCAAGGATCAGCTTTCTGACTTTATACATGCTAAAATGTAGATGCAGAGAGTAGATCCAGTCCTGTATATTCTCGAGATTCCATCATCAAGCTGTATTTACGGTTATTTTTCTAAAATGCTTTTTCTATTATTCTCTATTACAATGAGCTTGAATTGAATTTCCTGAAAGCAATATTGTTAGTAGAGTCACAGTGATGATGAAATTGGTTCTTTCGTTTGAAAGGGGGGAGTGTGTTAATTTGCAAATCAGCAATGATAGAGATATGACATGGCACGTTTCACTGCCTTTTTCCTTCCACAGGGAAATTGCACTAGAGTTTAGAGACGATTGCAAAACTCATAATGACTGGAATGCATCACACACAGTATGTGAAAGTACATGCCTCAACTTTCTCCCAAATAAACAACTGAATTCCAACCTACATGTTCCATTTCTGATGCATGGTATTATGCTCAGGATGCATTTGTATGCGATCTAGTTCTGTAGTAGACACTTTTGGCTGAGACTTCACTAAGCAATACAAAAATGAAGTCAGTGTAAAGTAATGCAGGTTCATGTAAAATCACACTAGATCTGAATGAAAAGAGTACATTTATTTGGCAAGAGGTTGCAGTCCATTGGTGGCTGAAATCTCCCAAAAGGTGGAACACCATAACGTTGACGGTGGAAGCATGTACAGAATCATAGTTCGGAAAATAGAAGCTCAGAGGATGGAGCCAGGTTACCCAGGAATTTGGGATTCCATATGGTACCTCACCAAGGACAGTTTACAAATATACACACCCTCTCAGATCAAAGTTACTGCTAGATCAGGAAGATCCACATCCAGTCTTCCAGTCTGTCTATATGGCTTTGTGTATGTTTTACCCTTAAAATTTCATAAGAGTATTGAAAAAAAGCCCCTTCTTGTGGTGTGGAGTCCCTGACCCTAGTCCTTATAATATTGTAGCTCTTATTAAAAAGGCCTCAGATGACTGTGGCACTTCAGATATATTTTTTTCACATCTCTCCACCAAAAGAAAAAAATGAAAACAACACCAAAGGTTCAAAGGGTTTAAATCGGCACATTAAATACTATACAGTATTTGTGATTGCTCAAAGCCAACTGACCTGATGTCCTTGCCTTGTAAATGTGAGTTTAAAGTCACTGTAACTACAGTCTCTCAAAGCACTCTCTCTCTCCGCCAGGGTAAACAGCGAGTGTCCAAAACAAATGTCATGATTTTACACTGAGCAAAAAATAATCACGGTGTTTACAAATGAGGATCCACTCAATAATTTCATGTGATTCATAAAAGTGCTGGAGTCGAGTGCATGGATCGTTACTCAGTGTGTTATCCTAAGTGGCGCTCAGAGTGAAAACCCAATGATCGGTCAGCCGAGAGGCGGCAGGGAAGCAAGGCAAGGCAAGGCTACAAGTGGTTGTTCTTGGAGAGGTATGCAATGAGGGCCACCGCCACACCCACGTAGATGCCAGTCCCGATGGTGATGGACAGCACAGCCAGGAAGAGAGCCCGTCTGGAGCTGGAGCTGGCCTGGTGAAAGTCCCCTTTGGTCACTGCCTTGTTTGTCTGACAAGGAAAGAGCAACAGAGAAAGAGAAAAATGCATAAGTGGGTGCTGAGGTAGAACAAACACAGGAAAAATACAAGCAGAGTACGATGAGAAAAGAGGGTAAAAAGATGATGAGAGAGAAAGGGAAAGCAGGGAAAACAGGCAGTAGAAATTATTAATTGGCCCCTCTCCAGCAGCTGAGTGACAGGGGGGATCTGCTAGAGAGTGCTTGCATAAATAATTAGAGTGCCATGATTCAGTTCTCTCCTAAGGGCTCCCTTTGAAGTTCAGGAAATGTTGCCAAGATTAACGACAGTTTTTTCTTTTTTTTCCCTTTTTTTTCATGTCTCAATACCCTGCTGCTGTGTTGTTTCTCTTCTCCTTCTCATTGGCAGAGGTCTCTTTTTGACCACCAATAAATATATATGTGTACACACACAAACATATCAAAGAAATATATTTATATATATAGGGCTGTTAAAAATATCG
>JBBPDC010000149.1:6030665-6059804 GCA_037974485.1 Hemigrammopetersius urotaenia | reverse complement strand
TACATATATTAGAGGTGGGCATAGGTTAACAGCTTTAACGGCGTTAACCGCGCAAGATTCTTCCGTTAACGGCTCTCTCTTTTTTTATATATGTACACATACACACACATGAAAGAAATATATTTATTTACATATATACAGTACAGTTATGTTCCAAGAGAACCTGCATAAAGTGAAAAAAATGCCTAAAATGCGCTATATGTTTATAGTGTAAACTCAAAAACACTTTCATTTCATTTTAAACTCAGCTTAATACATTACCCTTAAGGAAAATGTAAAAGCAAACCATTATTAATGGCACACTTTTATTAAGTACTCCTATATGAACAAAAGCGCAATAACATTTCATTTGCAAACACTAAACAAATAAGCAGTGTTTCCTTTAACACAGTTACACAGCTGCAGTTCAAATATTTCTGTAAATCTCAACAGTAATGTAATCAAATTAAATATAAAAACAAAGCTAATTGCTACTAAAGGGTGTTCACATTTGATCTAGTTTGTTATAGAAAAACAAGTTACCCTCAAGAGTTCAGAGCATTATAGCAGCTGCAAAGGGGGACCAACTCCATATGAAAGTCTATGTATCTGAATGCAGTGTCATTAAAGTCCCTGTTGGTGTATTGGTCAGGCGTCCCAATACTTTTGTTCATATAATATGGTCAAAAGTAATGGGACACCTGAACCCTTCGAAAAACTGACCGAGACTTAAACGTACCTAAACGTATATTGGGGCAGGGCACTTTAAAATCGCGTTGATGTGGCCGGCCCTAATATACGTATATATGTTTATAATCCTTTTTTTTTTTTTTTAATCTATTGCATAACAATGAGAGAGAAGAGCCAGGCCATCCATCTGTAGCTTTTTGGCTTTTATATTTTGCCCAAGCCAATAGCCTGATGATGTTAATTATCTGACCCACGTTCTACAAAATCAGGCAATCATATTAGGAAAAGCCAACATAGTTGCATCACGAGGCATATGAAAGCTGATTACTGTGGGTTTGCAAGTCAGAGAACATAAAATCTCAAATCAGGATGGTCTCTGGGTCAGTAAAGAAGAAGTGGATGCAAGAGGATTACAACTCTCCACCCCTTTCTCACATGGTAATCCTATGATTCTCTCTCTTCAATTTCGTTAAAGGGACCATGTAGTGCGATGTAGTGTGAAGTTTGATGTGGTAGTAAGCTTTTAAAGTTTAAAATGTACCCCTAGCTGTATTTAGCAGCATCAAAGAAAAACTGCTGATATTGCGTTAATTACAGTATTGTTCTAGCGTGAGACAAGGCCAGAGTTCACACTCATGGCATTAAGATAAAACCTTGTAGTGTTGCCTATAGAAAGCCCAGTTAGTCTTATAGACATTGTTTTTTCCGATCACAGCAGGGCTGTACTGGTAAGTGTTAAGTACCAAGCACCATCATGGTGAAAATAGCCAAAATATTTTAAATGCATCCAAACTTATGGTTTAACACAAAATTATACAAAAAAGTGTTTTTCATGAGAAAACTGAGAAATTTAAAGGTAACCAATACAAACAAACCCTTCAAGAATGCTGGCTGACCTCATCCTACATGGTACAATAAACCTTACAGGTTACATATGTATGTATCTATGTATTTCTTTTGTATTTATTTATGTGATCATCCAGACTGCAATAAAGTCAGTAATAAAGGTTGACTGATTGATTGATTGATTGATTGATTGATTGATTGATTGATTGATTGAAAGCAGCCAGGTAGAACAGAATTACAAATACAACCTCTTCAATTTCAAGTGATAAAGAGAGGTTGATATAAGCATAAAAATGAATTCTGGCTGTTTCTGATACCTACATTTACACAAGTATTACAAGTGAGAAGTTTTTAAATAGAAAAATGTAGGCTGTGACCTTTTAATCAGCTTCTTATTAAATATTGGCAAGGAGATCTCATTTAAGGGTTTCTGATCTTTATCACCATGCCTGCCAGCTCTAATTTTGTCTGGAGAGCCTCCCTGAAACGAAGCAGACTGAGAGAAATAAAATGACATGCAGGGTAGTTTAGGACACTTTTATGGCACAACAAAATTTCTCTTTCTTCATAATAGAGGAGATTTAAAACACTCTCTCTCTCTTTCCCTCATAGATACATACACTTGTTCGCTCGCTCGCTCCCCCCCCCCCCCCTCTCTCTCTCTCTCTCTCTCGGGAGCCCCATTTTTTCTCTGTAACACGCAGAACTCATCTTGCACAGTGAGGAAGAGGCGGAGTGTGTCAGTGAGAGAGCACAGTAAAAAATGTGGAAGTAAGTGGAGAAAACTCTGGGGGAAAAAAAAAGAAACCGCCACTCAAATCCACATTCATAAAGATAATTGGTCCACTAATTGTCCCTCCTTCCGGAGAGTTTTGCTCAGCTGTGCGTGCTGGTGCGAAAGTGGTCAATGACAGCAGGGCCACTGAAATATTTATGTGTTCTCCCTGTTGGGTCCCACGAGATAACCGCAGGCACATCAGCACAGCATATACAGCATTGCAACATGCACCGGGTCCCCAGTGCAAAAGCAGTGTGGACGAACAGAATCAAGGTCAGTGAGTGAAAATAATTACCGTATCCAACTTGCACAAAAGCACTGCTGTGCTTTTCTATGATTTTGGGTTTTTTTTCCAGATGTGAGACATCTAATTGACCTGGCATGTAACTTGCTCCCTGTTTTTTTAAGAGAATGAATAAAAAGTAAAAAGGAGAACTATTAGCACTCAAGTAGCTTTTGTGAGAGTCATTAAAGATGGAGAAAATCATGATGATGTCACACCAACATTCCAATGTGTGAAAAAAGCAGCTTTACACACTATATGGACAAAAGAATAACGCCATGTTTCGACTTTGTGGACCCTGTTTGGGGACGAACCTTTTCTATTCCATGACTGTGTCCCAGTGCAAAAAGCGAGCTCCATAAAGACATGGCTGGATGAGTTTGGTATGGAAGAACTTGACTAGCCCACACAGAGTCCTGACCTCAACCCCATCCAGCACCTTTGGGATGAACTGGAACGGAGATTGTGATCCAGACCTTCTCATCAAAAAAATCAGTGTCTAACCCATAAAAGCTCTACAGAATGAATGGTCACAAATTCCCACAGAAACTCCAAAATCTTGTAGAAAGCCTTCCAAGAAGAGTGGAAGTTGTTATAACTGCAAAGGGGGACCACCTCTACATTAAAGTCTATGTATTTAAATGCAATGTAATTTAAGTCCATGTTGGCGTAATGGTCCCAGTACTTTTGTCCATATAGTGTCTGTTTACTGCATGTCATGCTAAATAAGATGCCACAAACTGTGCAACATCGTTTTTGTTTATGTGAGAAAAGAGTAGGATTATATTATCAAGGTTTTCTGGACCTACATGCAGGAAAATGCAGGACCACATTCTGCATGGGCCATTCATCATCCCCCTGTTTATTTTTGCTTGTGGGTCACATAAGCAAAAAAAGCCCTAAACAGAACAGGTTTTGCCTCAAAGTAGCACATCTTACAAAGTGCAACACAAGGGTTTCCAGCCATTTATGTCTTAAAACATGGGGTAGCGTGTTTCTAAGCATATGCCACATAGGCGGTGACCCAGTGTGGCACAGATTGGATGCCTATTTTGTTGATACTCCTGTCCATAACCCCCCAACAGAACTCATCAGGGGCACCAGAATGACCAGAAACCTCACTGCACACTGGGCTGTCTTTGGTTGCAAAGGTCTCCATGGAGCATGTTGCATTAAATATTCAAAGGCTGTCGATTTTAACTAACAAAGAAATTGATTGCATTTTCTGTGTATTATACAGCAATACAGTGTAAGATATTCAAGCTATGATTATGTCTGAGAACATGCCTATGAAACATAAATAGGATTTGAACGCTTTACCATGCAACACTCAGTTTTAGGTGGATAAACAGATTTTTTTGAGAAACAACACGGAAACTTTTTTGCTTTTTTGTGGCAATGAATATATTTTTTCTGTTTTCACACAAGGCACTTTTTTCGAAGAGCGATTTCTCCGTGGTGCAAGCACTGACACTTCAAACTCCACAGTTCAGTAGATCTCCAGGAGATCTTTCCGAAGAGCCTTCATTTGTATTTTTAGCCCGAGAAGATCAGGGGTTATTCCCCGAAAACTGTTCACCTCGCCACGGTGTCCCAATACTTTTGTCCAGCCGAGTTGACCTTCCGAGTTGCATATCTCGGCGGGGAATTTAAATTTGATTACAGGTTTATCTTTACATTTTCTTTAAGGGCAAAACATTAAACTGAGTTAAAATTAAATTTGAATGTTATGGGAACATATTTGGGGGCATCTTTAGGGTTTACACTATAAAAATAGGCATTTTTACCAAAACACAAAATGCGGTGTTTTCACTATACCCGAGTGCTCTTGGAACGTAAGCCCACGAGAAGCGGAAGGGGATAACTTTATAAAATGATACCAATTATTCTGTGAGTCATCGTTAAATTGTAGCTTTTTCTGCAAGATCAGATACTTTGTCACACAGTAACCCCTCTATCAAACATGAAGGAGATCTTAGCTCGGATGTGTGTGTGGGGGGGGATGTTTAATTGTGAGCTTTGTGATTAATTTATTTTGAAAAAGGCAATCCATTTCACCTTCGCAGGAGTGTGCGGCAGTAATTTAGGGGATGGGAATTTGAGAGTTGCAGCCAAGGTTGTAGGGCACGAGTGAGTTGCATGCCAAAGTGTAAGCAAAGCACACATGACTACACGCTCCATGGCCATTTTCTTTGTTAGCGCATCTGCCAAAGAATAAAAGGTCTTCATGGTGCCATTTCAAGAACAGTTTGGGGCTAATTGTGGTCTTTTGCTCCTGACAGACAGTTCCTGATCATTGGGTTACAATTGGGTTAATGCTTGGCAGACTTATGTATCTTGATTTTTCACTCAGCGTCAAAGGGGCATTCAGCATCTGGGTGGGCTATACGTGAGGGGTAGGAGTGGGGGAAGGTGTAGAACAAATGCTTTCCATTACACTGAGAAGATGTAATAAAAGTCTCGGTGACATTATCACAATGCATTGTTTGAAAAGCAAACAACCCAGCATGCCGGCCTGGAAGCCTCATTGGTACACAGACGACTCCCTGATAGTCGTTTCCCTCTAGTTCTGCAATACAAACCCAGGCCAAGAAGATTTGTGTAATGCCTTCTACCAGGGCATAAATTTTATCCCTTGAACCCAAGAGGCAGGCCAGCAAGTTGTTATCTCTGTCTCTGTCATCCATTTATGTCCCCGGCATATCGCTCATATGTTCCTGACTCTTTAGAATCGCCACATAATTTGTTCTGGGACCCCGACTGTGCCGATTTCTGAGCATCTTCTGCTCCTGACCAGGCAGGAGAAATCAATTTCTATCCCAACATTCCTGCCTTTCAGGGACATGGCTGTGAGAAAGATTTAGAACTGAAACCCCATCATATGTAGATGTAAAATTCAGGCAGCAACTTTAGAATGATTGATTGACTTCTGTCCTGACCAACATGGACTGGGAAAAACATGAGTTTTATCTTTAGCTGCTTCATTGGGGTGAATGTCAAAAAAACGGGAGTCATCCATGTGAACTTGGAGCTTAGAGTAAGGAGGGTTCAAAAAGCTAAACAAAAGGAATAATCGCCTTAAAAGGGGACAAAACTGCTCCGCTGATATGTGAAAGGAATTACTTGTTATCCTTGTAGAGAAAGAGAAAAAATGTCAGTTGCTCTCTGTAATAGGATTTCTCTCCATATATTACGGACTGCATTTTTCTCTGTATTTGAACTTTTCTAATTAAAATGGCCCAGGGGTGACATTTTGCCACGGCGGTAACTTAGCTCTAAACCAAGCTTTGATTCTCTTGTGATTAGTGTAGTTTGGTGGACCCTGAATATGCCTCCCCTAATGAAGGATTTTTGCAAATACAGTGCATTCTCCACTCACTTTCCACCATACAAACCCTGCAAAAGTCGAGATAATAACTGCAGACAGTGTCAGGACACATTGAGGCCAGGCAACAAAATACTGTTAATCTAAGCTTAATGTTATCAGCTCATAAAAGCTCCAAAACATTCACATTAGCACATGCTTTTTATGTGGCTGTATACTTTGCCAGACTTTTACTGATTGCTAGTGACATTTCATACAAAATATGTAAGCACAATGCATTCTGCATGCCTGTCAAGCGATAGGTCAGCACTGCTATAAATAAACTGTCCAATAAAAGCAAAACTAACAATGAAATTCTATCAGAAACATTTGCAGGACAGATCTGTAATAGCCCTCGAGATATTTATCTACAGTAAGCACAAGGTTGATGCTTTGCCTCTTTGATATGCTTTGGCATATGTCTCAAATCAGTCAAGCCCAGTAGGCTAAGGTTGAGACTTTAATATGAATATTAAATAAAGCATCTCTCTGTGGAATAGAACTATAAGCATC
The DNA here is from genome assembly GCA_037974485.1 of Hemigrammopetersius urotaenia. Classification (NCBI taxonomy): domain Eukaryota; kingdom Metazoa; phylum Chordata; class Actinopteri; order Characiformes; family Alestidae; genus Hemigrammopetersius; species Hemigrammopetersius urotaenia. Next base: position 6,053,351 of record JBBPDC010000149.1, on the reverse strand, counting down.
CCTCACAGTCTTTTTTCGAAGCCAAGATTCAATTAATGTCCCACAATGGCACCACACGAATTGCAATTCATTAAAAAAAAAAATTTATTTCTTTCCCCTGCTGCTAATGTGGACGTGTAGTACGCAAACATGATTACCAATCCTATTGTTCCCCCCAGCCAAGGAACTGTACTTAGCAATTACTGCTTCACTTTAAGCACGCCTAATTAACATCAAATCAAAGCGAAGCTAATTAACAATCACACAATAGTGAAGTTGAAGACACAGGGGGAAAGTTAAATGAAAATGAACATGATTTTCCCTTTAAATGGGGGTAAATGCATTTCAGGTCCATCAAGCAGTCACTTTAGTGCATCTCCAACATTTACCTTTTAGCTATGCTGTTGGTCCATTTTCTCAGATCCACTGACCATATAGGTGCTCTCTATGCATCACAATTACCACAAAGTAGTTTCTTTACATCAGGATTCCCTAACCCTGTATCTAGCACAGTTTGGTAATTTCCCTGCTCAAACACACCTGGTTCAACTCATATAAGTTAGTGGGTGTGTTTGAGGAGGGAAATCCAGGACATCAGTCCTTCAGGACAGGAGGTATCTCATTTGCTACATTTATTAATGGTCAGGGACCCCACAGACCCACAAGCAAGCAAGTATTATACACTCCAGAGTCACTGCTTGGCTGAGAGTGGTCCACCAATCAAAACTATCCAGAAAATAGTGTCGAGTAGATGGACTAAAGAATGACTAACAGAAACTATCCTCTTTAACTTAACATCTGTGAGATGTTAGAAGTTAAATGTGTCTAGACACATTATTGAAATCAGGAGCACTGCTGTATACGTGATCCAATCAGAACACACACACACCACTACCATGTCGATGTGCTGATTATGATTCACCACGCAAATAATACCTGCTCATTGGTGGTCCTGTGGGGGTTGTGACCATGAATGAGCAGCACCAGAGAACAAATGATGCAGAGAAACAGATTAACTATATTCTGTAATTGTAAACCTGTGCATATGGTAGGTGGAACTGATAAAATTAACAACGAGTGTAGATACAAGGTAGGTGTACAAATATATACATATAAAGTGTTGCCTTGTTGGATGTGTCATCTCATGCCTTATAAGGTCCACTTTTGCACTCTGGTGAGCCAAAATATTACATAAAGAGCTTACCCCATTTGTGTTGGAGCGCAGTCTAAAAGCAATGAATCAGATTATACACAACGGCTTAACAAATACGGATTGTTGCAGTTCAGTTTCAGGACATAGGAGAAACAGTACTTGTAAGGCCTCTTTCTCCTGATCTTAGTAATTGATTGGTATTTTGGCAACTGCACCTCTACCTGCAAAAATGTTCACCCATAATCCACGAGTATAACACTGTAGAAACATAGCCGATGACACGTGTGACATTTATGATAACAAGCGTTTCACCTGAGCTAATTCACTTTCTGGGTTGAAATGTCTAGTGAGATTTGCTCCAAGAGGGAGAATCTAGAGTGACAGCAGGCGTATTCCTATTGGATCATAGCTAATAAAGTAGAAGGCCACAGTGCATGTATAGCTTTGAAATTACAAGGATCTTCTAATGCAGATAAAGTTGTGGTATAAAAGTGTTGAGGCTGTTAGACTGCTATGGGAGCAAAAAGGTAGTTTGTTCAGGTAGTTCTCAGGGAATCCTGTTGATATTCTGAGCAAAAGCTGTTAGAAGCAGGAACAGTCTGTCTGAATTCAATAACCATCTGTCTTTTAGCAGACTTTTCCATAATAGTTAGAAAAAAATCTTGGGTAAATGATTAATGCTGTAATTAAATGGGAATTCCACCAATTGTTCAGTCTTAATTCGATCTTTGCTCTGTGTTGGAGAACTCAACTTAACTGAATTCTTGTTTTACAAACTCAGCTTTCTTCACCGTGGTGGTGATAGGAATCAGCTGTCACAACAAAAACATAACTATTTTATCTACAGTCCAAAATGACCAGTGAACCTACACGTTATACACTACGGCTGTAACTATACACCAAACCCACGATTCGGTTCGTATCACGATTCTTTTGGGGGAGGGTGGTGGTACTGCTTTGTAGTGATGGGCACAGCAGTTCTTTTAGATGTACTGAATCACTAGAATCAGATCACTAAAAAGATTCATTCAAAGGATTCGTTCACCGAGTCACTGATTTATTCAGTCCTTGGCGGGAGGAGAAACTCCGACTTCCTGAACTGATTCACGGCTGATAACGTTTCAGGTTTCAGTTCAGTTCACGGCTTCCGGGACCAGGAGATGAGAGTGTTGTGGCCGTGTTGCTTTGACAAACACGTGTGCAAAAATAAACTCGTTTATAAATCATGATGTTTTAAGGGTGAATTCACGGTCCCTCCCTCTCTCCCTCCCTCCCTCCCTCCCGGCGCTGCTGCGTGCCTCTGACAGCTCAACTGAACTGAGAAACTAATTAATCGCTTAAAGAAGTGATTCGGTAGAGTATGTTCCATTAAAAGATTATTTATTTTGAACGAGTCGTTCGCGAATGACACAACACTGATCTGGACGGGAAGGATAACTCCGGGAGTTGGAAGCGTCATGACACGATTCTGCCTTCTCACACCGTGACACAGGTTTGTGGAGTGTCGCGATTTCCCACTTTGCAGCAATAACAGCTTCCACTCTTCTTTCCACAAGATTTTGGCGTTTTTGTAGGAATTCTTTTTTTTTTTAAAGTTCATTTTGTAGAGCATTCATGAGGTCAGGCACTGATGTCAGATGAGAACATCTGCCTGCAATGTCCTTTCCAGTTCATGCCAAAAGTGTTGGATGGGGTTGAGGTCAGGGTTCTGTGCAGGACAGTCAAGTTCTTCCACACTGAACTCATCCAACCATGTCTTTATGTGCCTTGCTTTGTGCACTGGGACACATCATGCTGAAGAAGAAAAGGGTCTTCCCCAAACTGTCCACAAAGCATGGTGTTGTCCAAAATGTCTTGGTGTGCTGAAGCATTAAGACTGCACTAGAAGTAAGGAGCCACCTGAATTCAATAATTAAGACGTATCCCCTAATACTTTTGTTCTATCTCTCTGCAATGAATGTATTATTAAATTAATAAAACATCAGACAAATAAAATGATGTTTAAGGCATCAGGAAGTGTTTTGGAACCATGTCATGTATCAGCTGTTTGTGAGGAGGCTTTAAACATATCAGACACCTGGTGTTTATCACTACCACCGTGAATAATTAAGAGATTTTTTTTCTTCTTTAAGAAGAATTTGTGCTGTCAGGTTACTATGTTCAAGTTCAATGATCAGAAAACTGTTGTATTCTCTCGTGAACACAGTTGTTTCAAAGTTTTTGCCCAAGGCATTCATAGAGAAAGTCCTACTATTAAACTACTAGAGAATTTTCCACTCTATTACTGTGAGAAACCCAGTGAGGAAAATGGACGCACTCACACAGAACTGGATGCATAATACATGGCCATTTTAGCTTTACTACACTATGGCAAGGGCCCACACACAGTGAACTGAATGAAAAAAATGAGGAGATAAGTATGAGAGTAGTGGTGTTTCAGTTACAGACCTGGACTGCATTAATTAGGATGCATTCACTGCAGGAAGGAAAGCTGGTAAAGGAAAAAAATATGGGAGCATATTTGGGGGTATATTTAGGCATGATCACAATGACTAAACCTGGAAACATTATGTTTTTTCACAGTGGCACCTCCGTGTCATGGGTTTATGGATCCACTGTTACCTTTTACTAGTTAATCAATCAATTTCATTATGAGGCACAAAGTAACAAGGCACACTGAAAAGAGAACATGGCGGCTGGGGGGATGGAGAACAAAAAAGATGAAAGCTAAAAAGACACCCTTGAAATCCTGATTTGATATCTCATGTGTCATTATGGTTTGCTTTCTACTGATTGCTTGGTGAAGGACACAATTACTTAAAAAAACAGCAGATACCAATTATTAGCTGAGTGACCTGTTAAGCCTCTCTTGATGTTGAAATCAAGCTGAAAGCCTGTGACCCAAAGTGTGATTCATTTTGAAGTCTGTTTGAGGGCTTACCTTTGACAGAATAGTTGTTAAACACCCATGAAAAAGCTTTCTAGACATTTCCTTACTAACCTTTTGTATAAAGACTGTACAGTAAACCCCAGCAGTCTGCATTCACGGCTTCAGTCATTTGCAGATTTTTTCTTAGGACCTAACTTAAAATGGTTAGCAAGCTCCTGCAAATTCTTTTTTCATGACAATATATAATATATATTTTTTAGTGCTAAATTATTAAGAAACATTTACTTATTTTGTAACGTAAGTATTAACGTAAATTCAGCTACATTTCCATATTAAATAGAACTGTATAAATTATATGGTACTGTCGAGAGAACACAAAGAAAGCGTGTCTTGGGATGATTAAATACTGCTGTGCTCAGAGGTGGGAGGTTTGAATGTAGCCAGTCCGAGAACATTATTTATTTGTCCTTGATGCTGATTGGCTGCTGCACTTTGATGCATCTGTGGCAGCTGCAGTCCAGAAATTCCCCACGGAGCATCTCGGTTGTTCTTGTGTTTTTTGTTTTGTCCTTCTAAAAGCCCTGTATTTTTATTACTGTAAATTAAATTAATTTATTACTGTATTTACCTTGTATTTTATATTGTAGCACTGTGGGAGTTCAGTGTAAACTGTACAGTACAAATACAGGTTTGCCTTTATATTTTCTTTAAGGGTAATAAGCTGAGTTCAAAATAAAACGAAAAAGTGTTTTGGGAGCATATTTGGGGGCATATTTAGGGTTTACATAATACAAATAGGCACCACATCACAAATTTTGTAACGTCACTTGTTTTGACCTCTATTTATTTATATCTGCTGTTTCATAGTCATTGTAGCTGTTTGTGTGTTTTCTGTCAGATGTCGTTTACTCACATTATGCACCTATCCAAAATTGCCCTATATCATGGAAAACTGAATTTTCTTTGCTTGTTGGAAATATGTTAATACTGTTGAAGTTTCAAAACATTCCATTCACTCCCAAGTCCATACAATCCATATATGGAAACAAAACAGCAAAAACATAGCTTCACATAACCAAAACACTTAAAAGTGTCGAGCCAGTTCGGCCTACGGCCCATTTACATTCAAGGTATACTTCAGTCAAGACTACTTTTCGATTGAGGCACAATACACGCCAGCCAATGAGAGCAGAAATAATTTACATATATTAGGTTTAAAAGCTATTCTATAGGATACAGAAAGGTTGGAAATTGATCAATTTGATCAGCTTGAGGAGGGGGCACTCCCACAAAAATAATTCACTGGGACTGTTGTTTTTGCTCAGTGGCCAGGGCTTGTGGTGGGGTTTTAGGGAATTGATTTTGGTGTAGGCTTAGTCACCAGTGCCAGGCTGGGTGAGCTTTTTCTTTCCTTTCAAATGGAGAATTAGAGAGCTGTAGGTGTTGAGTCGTGATGTGAAGAATGGCAACAGGGAGAGAGAGAGAGAGAGAGAGAGAGAGAGAGAGAGAAAAAGAGAGAGAAGTGAGTTGTTCCTAAAGTTTTGAAATGTTAAGCATGTTTTTGAAATGTTATGTGTAAATGAACTGTCCTGTAACTGCTTTATAGAAAACATACATTTTCTTATCTATCTTTTCTATTATGATGGACAAATTGACAAACTGCATCAACATACCAGACATTACAGCAACTGTTACAAGTAGATAGGCAGTTGAAAGGAGAATGTTTGGCTGCATGGGACACTGGCCAGAGAGACATTGAACGTGCAAGTTAAGTCTGAGCCGGCTGCGTTTTAGTTTATTTTCTATTAAGAATGTATAAAGAAAGTCTCTGTCTAGAAGTCCAGTATGTTTTTGGGCTTTGTGTTTGGCCACCTAGTAAGTCTATGTGCTATTATGCAATTATTTGTCATTAAAATAGTAAAATAGGAAGAAAAAAAACAAAACAGTTATGCTAAGAGAGACCTGGGAGAGTCAACATGCTGGCTTTCACTGATTGACGCACTGGAGCTGCTCCTCAGGTGAGTCCAAGCAGTAACCTAACGTTTCTTGATTTATTTTCAGAACGTGTTTGCAACATCCACTGAAAAATATCTGATACGCAACCAGTAAACCTGAGCATTGATTTTCAGAAGGAAAGGAAATGTATAATTGCACTCGATTATAGCCATGGAAATTGATTTCGTGTTTCCACAAGATATTACCACAAGAGGTAACATGTACACAGAGAGAAAAAGAAAGACTTGAAAAATAAATGGCTACCAAAATAATGTTGTTTTTTTTTTTTGATTAATGATTTCCAAATGAAAGCAAAAATGGCCATGTAGGCAATTAGGCAACAACCTCAAACATGCAGCCAATGACCAACATTGAACAACAAAGCAAATTACAGTAGACATCTTGAAGCTGTTTAAATGTTATACACATGTCTCAATGAAGTTACTAGTACCGGAGCACTCACACAAAATAGCTACTAATATATTACCTGATATATGAGGTAAAATACATTTTACCTAAAATGTATTTCTCTTCGAAGGAGAGAGGCACATGCAGAAAACTTAATAGTTCAGATTTACTATTATCAGAATTACATATCCAACTCCAACAATTACATATCCAAAGTTGCTGATAATTTTGAATAGTAAATTGTAGACATCACAACCACTCATTCACCACTGCTGAACTAAAACACTAAAACAGTCCAGGTCCTGAACCAACAGACAGAATGATATTTAATCAAAAATGGCAGCACTTTTTACTCATTTACTAAAATGACTGTTATATTTCAAGTAGAAGTAAAGTATTATCAATTCAGGGTTATAATATGCACGAGAGTACAAATCCTTGAAAGAGTTACAGGAGTGCATGAGAACATGTATGAGTAAAAAATAAACAAAAACTTTTGTAGGTATGTTTTAACCAATAAAACATTTTTGGGTAATGGGTAAAAATTGTGCGAATATGCTTTTATCACTAGAAACTTCAGAATATTTAAAATGAAAAATATCAAATGAAACATGCTGAGATTTGCCCTTTCTCCTCTCTGTAGTCTTCTTGCGAGGCAAATAATCCTGCTTTCATGGGACTGTTGTAATTTCTTTCTGCACTTGAGAGCATGGATGCCGGAACCTTTACTTCACACACACACACACTTTCCCCTACCGGATGTCACGTCCCTGGTCAGCGGACACTAGAGGGTTTGTTTGTACACGGGACTTTTATTATGAAGTGTGTTTGTATTGTGGTTTATGTTCTGTTCCGCTGTCCTGTGTTTAAGTTGAGACTGTGTTTAGTGATTGGTTTCTGTCCTTATCTGTTATGTATTTAAGTTCCAAGCGTTTTGTATTAGTAACCCTCACAATTACCCTCACTCTACCCGTTCCTTGTGTGTCCACTGTTAGTATGCTTGTGTTTTAGGCCCTTGTACCTCTTTGTTTTGTGCATGTTTGAGTTTGTGAATAAAAACCCATCAAAGGGAACCTTGCATTTGTGCCTCGTCTCACAACCCTGAGCACTCCCTGATGTGACAGTCAAAATATAGAGAGTAGGGCACACCCCCCACCCCTCCCCTCTTGCACTACAACCGTAGAGCGCTGCATGCACCAAACCCCCAACCCCTGTGTACTGTTCGCCTTTATCGAACAGTATAATCTGCCTGAGAAATTCCTTGAATGCCCTGAAATGTTTGGTAGTACGATGACAATGGTTGTGCACTGAGGTTCTTTTGTCTGATGTTATTGTCACACACCTGAGATGGATTTTTCATCTTTTCCATGTGCGTGCAAGCTGCAGTGATGGAGAAGCTGCTCAAAGCCATGATGCATACATTCATCCGTAGAAATATCCAGGAAAACCACACCATTCCCAGAGGGCCTTTCTCAAACACTTCTGAATTAACCTCTTTATCCTCTTAGGTAATGAACTCCATTGGTAATTTTATTAATCACATACAGTCACATGATTCAAAATGTAATTTTTGGTTAAATGTCATATAATCTACAAATGAATCAAGAAATGAATGTTTAAAGCAAAACCACCTTTGGCATTTTATGGCTATTGTAAAGAAGGGTTAACCCTTAAAAATCTAGGGACATTACAGTAGTTTTACTATATATTTGCTTAATGTCATTGTTTTGTATTGCACAACAATTTGTATAGATAATCTGACAAAAACATGAAAAATGCATACGTATGTATGCATTTTGTTCAATTAAATTAAACACAGAACCAACTCTCAAACATAAATGTGGCGCTTGTTTCAATCAGCTAAGAGTGTGAAGTGTACAAAATCTAAGAGGTCATACGGAAACCATAGGAGGGTGAAAGCTAAAGCAGCAGAGCCATATATGGGGGGAACAGCAGAAAAGCAGCATTCATGATTTAATGATGCAGTAGTGTCCTGATAGTAAGGGATTTTGCATGTATCACCAATTTAGCAACATAAACCTGTTTCACTTCAGTGGGTGAATTAGATTATGAGGAGCAGGTGGCTGAGAGTTTTTACCTCATGAGACAGATAGAAAGCTGCAATGCCAAGGGGCCAGAAGCAGCACAGCATGGAGAAGACACTCAAACCCAAGTGGTCTCGTGGCGGCATCATGAGGAAGTTGTCCTCACTCTCCGAGTCACTTGAATACTCACTCTGCAAGAAAAAACAGAAGGAAATGCTCATTAAATCAGACAACATCAACCAAGGTAGCCCTCCGTACCTCCTAGTTTTGAGGCAAAAAAATACAGACAGTCGATTCAAACAGTGAGCACCTGGCGAAATGGCTTCTGACCATGTCTGTTATCTTGTATCCCATTTCTGGCTCCGATGGATTGAAACTGAGGTGAAGTCTTTAGCTTTGTAAGCTGAGAAACACAATGCAAAGCTTTCCAGTCCAATTTCAGGGCTCAAATTGTTTGTGCTTTTGTCGCTGTCTTTGTCATCAATGGTGCATTTGTGACTCTAGCATTTCAAGATTAGTTTTCCAAGAACTGTTTATTCTGCCATGCTACAGAGCTATCTGTGTTCTTGCCTGAAGTATATCAAACTCCAATTTGCAATATCACTCCTCCAGAACAACGGCATAATTGGCCATTCAAATGGCAGCAGCTGCCAGACTTATTGAAAAGTATAGTTCTGGATAAAAGGGAATATAATCTATTTCTGAACACAAGTGTAATCTGTTTGCCACCGATTTCCCGCTCAAAGAATCAGAGAATGACTGACACTGGCTGTCCTCAAATCTCTCATCATAAATCATAAGTCACAAGCAATATCAGAAATTTGCAAGCTGTATCAAAGCTCCGGATGTTAACGAAAAATTATTAGCATTCAGTAAAATAATGATTCTTAGTGCCAGTCTCCCAGACATAGATTAAGACATAGCTCCTCGTAGCTTGCTCCACATCTTTGTTTCAACTGAACAATGCAGAAAGAGGAAAGAAGTGGACCATATGGGGTTCCCTAGGGACCAGTTTCAGAATCACTAGTATAGGTAATGTCTGTGAATTCCAGATGGCATTTTCACCTTGCTGTGTATTTGGAAAGGCACAAACAGCTTGCACAATCTGCCTCTCTCACCACTAATTTGCAGCAAGACGGCCTTCTGCATATGTTCACAGACAGTGGTGTAGCTCTCCACACTTGCGAGACAATGTTCTCCCGCTCAGCCACTCTCTGTGTTTCTAGCTTATACAATACGCCGCAGTGGGATCCTGCAATGGTTCTGAGTCTCGTGTGTCATGGCAACATAAATCTTTTTTTAATAGACTCAGTCCCTCTATGTATTATAGAAACTCTGCTGCAACAGTGTAGGTGTTGCAGAGGAAGACGGACCCGAAGCCCAGCATCAGTGTGAGGGGGATTTTACGCACGCAAAGAAACACACACACAGCGGAACAGACTTCAGTGAGATAGAAAATCAAAGACAAGCAAATCAGATTAACATATTCAAAATCAAATTTAAATTTACTCTTCTTTTACATTCTGCATGTAAATCCCTTAAGCTTGTTACATTAGATGAATATCTGAGAAGCTTTGTGTTGCGTGTACTCGAACAGCAGCGTCACCCAGTCTGCAGCCCAAATGAGGAGATGACAGATAACAGCTAGCAGAATATTTAATGAATCTTAGTCATCATTAGAACAATTATGAACAGGGGTCAGTACGAGGCCATGTACGACAACGTGTACGCTCCTAATTGGTTCTCGGCTTGGACGTTGGCTTCTCCTGAGGAGACTTGTGAAAGCAGCGTCCGGATATACGTCAACATTTGGTAAATTCTAGTGTGCGACATTAGCCTTGTTGTTCCGAAACTGAAATACAGAAGCGAAATTTAGAAGACAAATATATCTTGGTTGACTGACAGTATCCATGAAGGCAAATTGTTTACATTTGTTTTCTTTTTCTTTGTTTCTTTATCTAAACACAGTGGGAAATAGTTCTTTCAAAAGATAACATAAAAAACAACAATTTCCTTAAAGAATATTTTGTGTATAGTTAAGTGGAAAATTAGTTTGCTGAGCTATTCCTTTAGCTCTAGTAACATGTTTGATGATAGCACAGCAAGTAAGAGCCCTAAATCCAGCAGTGTTTATGTTGACCCCTTCTTTTGATTGATCCATGAGACAAAAACATCCTATGGATGAAGAGATGAAAATGGGGAAAAAACGTGAATTCTTTTAAATCATTGTCCTGCAGTGTTTCTTGTACAAGGCATGGTTTCTGGCCTTGTCTTTTTAGCATTCTTTTGATAGATGAAACGCTGGCATAGCAAACTGCCAGATCATATTCAGAGCGGCGTGTCATGAAGAGGAATGAGAGGGAAGAGGTAAAGCTGCAACAGATTGAAGAGTGTGTCTGCATAATAGGCAAGTCAAGTGCTCCATTAATTGGATTCCAAAATGAACTTCAAAAGTACAGTTTTATTGAAAGGTCAGAACACATCCTAAATAGTTAGAGATAATTAGAGGGACACGATGCCCTTTCAGTTTGGGGAGGGATAATAGACTTCCCTCTGTCCCTCTAACAATGCTGCGCCAAGCACCCCAATGCAACTCATTCACAGGCGGCTTCATGAGGGCTGTTAAGCTTAGTACATGAATATAATGAGGAAATATGTTATATAAATCATTCAGCCCACTCGACAAGCTATAGAGCTATAGAGTAGATTACAGAGTGGTGTTTTTACTAGACAGTGTAATGAGATTTCTATTCACTACACTGTAAAAGTAATTTAGCTGTCCATGAAAACAGAGTTTTGGGGAAGTATGAATTTTCTACTGTGAGCTGGTCAACATGAGGACAGAGTATTCATATGTATTCATAATGCAATTTTATGTGTTTTTTTCACCTGGGTATACCTGAACCCTTTGTACCTGCCTAAATACATATACACTGCTCCTGGCCAAGCAATTGAACTTCATGTAAAGTACATAGTAATGGTGCAGTGATCATGAATACTGTTTGAAAATGACTAACTAGGTGTTACTAGATATTTTGACAATATTTTTAATGTAACAGACACCACAGAGAATAACACTTATGTGTGTTCTTTTGCTCACCGAATGTATGTGTAGCTCAAGTATTTCCATTTTAAAATCAGCCAAATATAATAAATGATCCGACAAACTGACAATAGCCAATAGGAGGAAAAAATAGGGGAAGCCCAGACCAGGCAGATTTTGATCAGGGACCTCTGTAGAATACAAACATGGGTTTATATTTGATCTATGAGTTCCTCTGTGCATGAAACCTCCACAGCAGTTTAATTATAAGTACACCTATATACTGTAGGCAGTAAAAGACCTGCCTGAGCTGACAAAAATCTCAAAAAATCGTTACATCACATAACAGTAATACTGTATGTTAGGATCCTTCAGTAATGACAATCAAACATTTATGCGACATATGTAACTAGCTCATAATTCATAATGCATGTAGACCCGCCTATGTAGATTTACTTCTATACGTTTTGTAATGTCATCGTAAACAGAGATGGGCAATAATGTCTTTATGTTCACTTGTATTTACCCTAAATTTACATGCAATGCATGATTAGACATTAGGCATAGATAAAAATTCAGATATCACACATTAATAACTTTAAGCTCTGTTTTGGTTAGAAGTAATATGTATTTTGCTTCAGTTTTGGTCTACTATTGTCAATTCCCTAGGTTAGGACTCATAGTGATCAACTTTTTCTGTGGGAGAAGGCTCGAGTTATTGAGTGTATATTTGCGGTGGCTGTCTTCTAAAAGAACATATTTTATGAGGTTTATTTTCAGATAGTATTACGTTTTCTTTTAATATTCATGGTTCATCACACCATTCCACTTTTCTTCAGTGATGTTTAATATCTCAGTTAGCAGGAACCCCACATTATGATGCTCCCATCGGCATACTTCACTGTGGAAAAGTTATTCTTAAGATTGTATACGTCTTAAGATTTTATAAGTTCGTACACTCAGCCCGTCTTTCTTCAAACACAATGAATTGAAGTTTTAAAGAGTTCTGATTTTTTTATTGTTTGACCAGAGTACACTGTTCCAGTGGAGCTCTGATTTGTTTTAATGCTCGGGTGCAATTTTTACATTCCTGTCTGTGCTGCTTTTGCAGAGGAATGTTGTGCGGGGTGTGGAAACAGAGATGGTTGAGGTCAAGTTCACTGCTGATTGTTCTGTGTGTAACTGTTGCCATAGCTGTTTTATAACGGAAATAAATTTGAAGTGGGTTTCTGAACTGGAAATATAATACATATCAACAACAAAAGTGTTCTTAATACTTCTTTCCCCTCACTGTATCCATGGCATCCATGTAAACGTTACACAGTTCCGTACACAAAGCCTAGGCCTCCATTCATTATATTCATAAGTAACTGAAAATGATGTAAAAGTCAGTGTCTGGAGCATGACAAAGGAATAATAACAATATTTGCCATCACTGGGCATTCGAAACTAGTTGCATTAGAATAAAGGCTTGCCGAGCACATTCAAGTTTTTTATTTGATTTAAATAAAAACATCACAGACTAGGCACCACAGCACATCTGCACATTTTCCTCTTTTCCCAGCATCACTGTCACCTCACAGGGATCTGCAGAACTGAGCGGCCGAATCAGAACAGGTGGCCCAGCCAGGCGGGCAGCAGCAGGAAACTGGCCGTCCAGACTGCCACTCTACTCACAGCCCTTCCAACAACCACCAACCCCCATAACACACACACACTCACAGCCAGTCATGTGGAAGGAACCAGAGAAACGTGCTCTGTAAATGCATCATATGACTGGATGGTGTGAAATGAAAGACAACGTATTACATATCACTTTCATCTAGAACAAACCAGAATGCTGTAGGTTTAAAAAGGTGGAAAACATGTAGAAGTAATAGTGATGCCTGGAAAAGCACATTCTGCACAATAATAAATCGCATAATGTATTTTTGAAATGTTCTATACTGGATTATAGTTACATCAGCTGTCTGTTTATTTACACCATTTACAAACACCATTTTCCTTTTACACTGTGTGAACATTTCAATGACTTGGAATAACATCTTGTTACATTAGCATACACTAATCCCTTCATGTTTATGCAACAAAAGCAGCCTTTTCTGCCTTTTCATTCTCTCCTCTGTAGTTATGTGATGTTGCAATAATTTTGTTGTGTAATGAGCATGATCCAATAAAGCAGAATATTTGGGCCAGTTTAACTTTGTGTGAATGCCTAACTAGCAATAGCATGACGATATTTCCCAATTCATTTACATTTAATCGATTGTGTGACCAATGAAAACAATTTTCTCAGTTCTTTTTGCTCTCATGGTTTTGAGTTTTTTTTAAGGTTTTCTTTGGACAGCAATATTATTTTTTTAGGTTTTTTCACAGCATTGCTGTTAGTGGAATAGATCTGTTTTCACACTCTATTTTCTCTCTCCTTACTCCAGATGTTGTACACAGCCAAGACACGTTTAGTGTCCAAACTTTAGTTTCATGCTACAAGGCTAATGGGAACAGACACTAGAAGTCAATATTAGCCCAAATCTTTTCTTTAAAGACATCTCTAAACGTCTGTCTCCCTGCTGAACATATATCCAGCTCTGTATATAGATTCGTCACTATATGATTTAATGTGATCTGTGAAGCTGTACAAAACTTTACATCACTGAGTTGAGTTAAAGCATCATCAGACAACAGGGTCTGCTTTCACTAACCACCTCAGCGGAAGGATCACTGATCTAGAATCACTTATTTCTCTTACATAGACCATCATAAACACAAAGGAACCTGATTCAAAATCAGTCCTCATGAGCTGAAGTGCTAAACTAACAAAGCAAAACTTGGTCTCCAAACCAAATGTGTGATCGAGTACAGTAAGGCAGAACATGAATGAGTTAATCTTACCTCTAGCTCTTGAAACTCATCGTCATCGTCCATGTCGTAGGAGAGTGTTTGAATTTTGGCATCATCCATAGACAAGTCCAGGAACTTGCTGTCTGTAAATACGATTCCGTCTTTCGTGATGGTGGCAGTGGCCGGGGCCTGAGCCATGTCTTCTATGAAGGTGGTTTCACAGCAGTCCCCTCCCTCTCCCCATGCCCTCAGCACACCCTCTGGGTACAGAATGAGATTGGGTCTGTAGAAGGGATCCACAGCCTGGGGCAGGGCGCTGGGGTTGAGAAGCTGCGGATGCCGCCCACCAACCCTCGCCCCATTCCTGTCCTGGACCGCCTGCTGAGAGGGCGAGAGGTTAACCACCACGTGGCCCTGATACTGCGGGGCAGAGTATACTGACATCAGACCTTCCTTGGTCTCCACCATCACACCACGGGTGTTGATCAGGCCATTGCGTTTACAGCTCTCGGCTCCCGCATCCCCACCGTCTGAGGATGAAGATGGCTTCCGCTGAGCAGGGGGGTCCTTCTCTTCCTCCGTTGGGAGCCCTGTTTCCATGTTGGCCTAGAGAGTGCAGACAATGAGGAAGGTCTCTGCCCTGTCGCTGGTTCCCCTCATGAGTGATAGTGAGGAGGCATTAGTTGGAAGCATCGCTCTAATCGCTCCTACAAGAAATGTTAGCAAGGTTAGCTATGTCCCAGCAAGTGTTACAAATAATAAACATCTTTTCAACAGATAGCTTATCTCAGTATCTTTTCAGCCGGTATGAGTGGGCTCCCAATCTTTCATGTCAAAACACATGGCAAAATGTAAAGGATTTTTTCTTTTAACAAAATAAGACAGCTCGCAGTTTTTCATAAACTCATAACACATCTCTTCCTATTTCAAAGACAAATAGGGTTCTATTTTAGGTTTCAGGGTTCAGAATGTTTACATTTGTTAACGTTTTACAATTCATCTGCCAAGGGGTGAGGCAGCGCGTGAACAGTCAGTTCTCAAAGTTGATGTGTTGGAAGTAGGAACAATGATCAAGTGTAAGGACTTGAGTGACTTTGAAGGGCCAAATTATAATGGGCGGACTCCAAAATGGCAGATTGGTGGACTGTTCCTGGAATGCATGATAAAGAACTAAAAGTGTGGAGTTGTGTGATTGTAGACCGGTCAGAGTGCCCATGCTGACCCGTGTCTTCTGCCTAAATTGGGCACATGAGCATCAGAACTTGACTATGAAGCAATAGAGCAAGTGGTTGTAATGTTATCGCTGATTGGTGTATGCTATATGTTTGCCTTTGTTATGAAGTGAAAGTGATTCTGTCATACACCACAGCACATAGTGTGAACAGCATGAACTTCAACCTCCGCATTTAACCCATTCCCCAAATGAAACAGCGGGCAGGCAGGAGCACAGCTCCCAGGGAGCAATGTGTGGGGACGGTACCTTGCTCAGGGTACCTCAGAGGTGCTTAGCAGTCTTGGGAATCGAACCCACAACTTCCTAGAACGCCCAAACCACTGGACTACCAGCCGCCCCTTTGGTAATACCAATTACTAAACATTAATTGCTAGAAGGATTCTTCCATTTTTCTTTAAAAAAATGTTATACCCAGGAGCCTTGTCTCAATACAAAATAACACCACCAGCAGAAGTGCAAAATCTTTCACTTCAAAGCTGCTATTCTGAGAAAGCCAGATCTTTATCAAAGGAATCAGGAGTCATTTGTATGACATGCTCAAAGCAAAGATTTTTGACTTTCAAATTTACAGCCACTGATGAGTAATGTGCAGTGTGTAAAAACTATGTTTCTGATACTCTTACTAACAAGGCTGATGCTGATTAAGGATGTATGATTTATAGATGATCGAGTGCCGCTTATGTGACTGATGATTAATGAATGAGAGAATGCTGTATAAATGTATCAGTGTGTTGGTTTACAGCTGCATGTCTTACATAAGGTTACTGTATTTCTGAAAGGCACATCAGGACATACTTGTTGTAATTCAATGTAGGGTTAACAGATCCACTTGGTGATCCACTTCCCAACATTTTTTATATGAATACCAAAACACTGATACCTTCATAATCTTATTCACTGGCCATAATAACAAATTAAATGTTTGCAACGGAATAGTTCCATCAAAAGCTTTGCTATACATACGATCAAAATGCCTGACACCTCTTCCATTTCCTTTTAAGGACTTCGAACAGACCTATGGGTTATTTTCCAGCTATGTAAAGCCTGACTATGCAGCCTACACTGTCATGCATCCCTGAGCCATTGATTCCTGCCTCTGCGCCACTGAATCATCTAAAACCACATGGCCATGTTCCCAGGAATTTACACACACTTTTCTGCTAAATTCAGCAAGAAAGCACTCCTATCCAAGATGAGAGATATTCCAGTTCTGAAGGTCCTAAAGGAAGCTGTATATAAGCCTTATTGTAGCATAGTGTACTGTAATAATGTAACTTCAAACCCTAATCCTTAGTCCTAAAGTCTTACATAGGAGCTGTATTCTTGAGCTCAATTGCTGTTACAACGTAACTGTCTGCAAATAGTTTCCCTTCTGACACCTGAATACCAGCAATGAATACCATGGGCCCATAATAATGATAATAATAATAATAATAATAATAATAATAATAATAATAATGAACCAAAAAAATGTTACTATACAGAGATAAGACTGGATAAACATTTAAAAACATGGGTCTTGTCCAGAAAAATGTCAAATGCCCTCAGCTGTGAGCCTTTCTGTTTAAGTCCACTGCAAAAAGAACTGAAAGCAGATTTTGCTCTTTGTGCACTGTCCTGTGACCAATTAGATGCTTCAATACTGGAAAGGCTAAAAAGTTGGAAGGCTGGATTTCAACAGTATTTGACAAAGAACGGCTAAAAATAGTTATTCAACCATTTTGATGGGTCAGACAGCGCATTTTATTCTTTTGGTATTCTTTAACATTAATGTTAGTTAAGGCATGAAAAACATTTTTGGGTTACTCTTTACTGTAGGGTGGCAATCAATAGGCTACATGACACTATCCTTTCATTACAACTGACAGTCATTTAAAAAGGTTCATTCCAAAAAGCATCAGTTGTCATAACATTTTCTGAGGTGAAATAATATCACAACTGACTTTAGCCGCTTTTATTACAAGTGATGCTTATTAGAATAAACCTCTATCATTTCTATGCAGGTTTATGACAGTTATAAAAAGCTGATGTTGGTGTCATGTAGCCTTACAGATGCTACCCTTCAGTAAAGCGTTGCAGATTTCTGTTGTAGAAATCTCATAAGTGAAGGCATATACTAGCAGAATTTATTTCCAGTCTAAATGTAATCTGTATGCATGTCACTCTGCTGAAATGTAGCAAAAAATTGGCCATTACATCTGAAAAGCATTTGTCAAAAGTGTGAGCGCACAATTGAGCACTACTCAAAAGATGAGCAGCTTACACCTGCAGTACTTAGTGTAATCACTGGCTTATGTCAGATGTCCTAGCGTCTGATCTCCATCAGTGCGGATTTTACCCTGTCAGAGTTTCTGGACAGGCTTATTGTTATTTTGAAGGGTATTCAAGAGAGAGGCAATGTCATATTCCTCTATTGCATCCATTGGTTGTTGCCTGCATGCGAAGATTCATTCCTTACTATCAGTGGAGGAGCTCTGCAGCTTTTTTCCCGGGCCTCCAGGGGCTTTTGAAATGCAATAGCCCATGTGATGAGAGTTTTAATTTTGGAATATGTGATCTATAGAGAATCATTATTAACACTAAAACAATCTTCAGCAAACTCAGGCACATAATTTATGTATTGTTCTTCTTTCCCATGCAACTGCAGACATAACATTAGTGTTTACTATTCTTATTTTCTTCAAACTTCAACATAATAATTGTACCATTTATAACTGTGAATACATTCCTAGTAGTATCTCAATCACACCCAATTCCACACCTTTGCTTCCTTTACTCATAACTGAAAGCATACAATAAAATTATTTCTGACTGCATTTTATGTGATAAATTGTTGAAGAGATACCTTAAGACATTACTGCTTACTTTTGGGGGGGCATTAGGTTGTGTCTATGCTTCTGCAATCCTCATATTTCCAGGTATTAGAGCAGAAACCTCCGGTTCAATTTAGCTGATAGGACGTCAGGACACTAATAACAACAAGCTGTAAAGATATTAAGGACAATGATTTCTATCTCTTTTTTTGGTGCAAAGGAGTCTTCCCAAAGCTGATGGGATGCAAGAGGCTAGAATGCATCGGTGTCATCTTGGTGCAATCTCTCATTTGCAGTCCAAGTTCGTGATCTGACTGGCAAGACAGCTGCTTACCTTTCCAGCTGAACGCATGGAGTCAATGAACCGCAGCGCAGCAGTTGTGTATATTGGTCGCCTTCTTGATCCTCGAGGGAGGTTTTGCCGAAGAATGTGTGTGGGGAAATGAACTAAGTCCAAAGTGTCCGAGTGCAGTGCAGTCAGGGAGAAGATGGCCAGGCAGCCGCGACGCGCCTCTGGTTATGGGGAGATTTCATGTGGAGTCCGGCTGCACACTGCGGCTTCGCCCGCACACCTCCCGCGTTTCCAGGACTAGGTGCGTGAAAGACGCGTGACCTGCCGTCTTTATAAAGGCACGCTCGCCTTCCTCTTGGTCCTAAAGCACAGATTGGCTCCGGGACGTCCTTTATCCCGCACCCTCACTGTACACGGGGGCGCGCGCGGCACCTTAATGATGCTGGATCTATGTACCAAAGACAGTTTGGTTTGGAGCACTCTCATCCTGTATGTAGCCCCTGTCCCAGCACTCCTGCTCACATATGTTAAAAGACCGATGCATTTGGAAAGCAATCTGATTACATTACTTAATCTGATCAATTAGATTGTGCTGTTTTCCTCCAAACTTTCGCTGCGAAGAGGAGGCCTGTGTTAGCGTGGTGTAATACAGCCACCCAGTGTCTGAAAGAGGAAAAAGCAGGCACTCTCCTACACTATACGGACAGTACTGTATTGGCATGCCTGACCATTTCATCAACGGGGAATTTAATGACATTGCATTTAAATACATAAACTTTAAAATGGAGTTGGCCCCCCTTTTTAAAACTATAGCCGCTTCCACTCTTTTTGGAAGGCTTTCCACAAGATTTTGGAGTTTCTGTGGAATTTGTTGCCCATTCATTTCTGTAGAGTATTTATGAGGTCAGGCACTGATGTTGGGCGAGAGGACCTGGCTTGCCATCTTTGTTCCAGTTCATATCAAAGCTGTTGCATTGGGCTGAGATCAGGGCTCTGTCTTGGTTAGTCACCCAGCTCATTAAATTGTGTCTTTATGGAGCGTGCTTTATGCACTGAGGCACAGTCATGCTGGAGTAGGAAAGGGTGTTCCCCAAACCGTGTCCACGGAGTTGGGAGCATGATGTAGTCCAAAATGTCTTGATATGCTGAAGCATTAAGATTAAGATTGCTTTTCACTGATAGCAAATCGGGCATACCAGGCATTGCCGGACATACCGGGCCGGTGGTAAATTTGGGCCGGCGCAGAATCGCGTCAGGGGTGTGCCAATACTTTTGTTTCCATATGGTAAGTGGCCTGCCCTACACTTTTCAAAAGATTTGTGGCTGATTTATGAACCCAATGAAGGTGTATAACTTAGTATAACTGTGTATAAAGTGAGAGAGAGAGAGAAAAAAATACAGAAATCAATACATTAAAGTGCCTTCGGCGCGACTGCCTGGAAAGGATACTTACTGTTTAAGGGAGCCCAAAGGGTTGTAAACACAAAGAGCATAAATGAAACATTAGAGTTCCCTTCCAATCTTCTAAGGAGGTCTGGCAGTACAACTTGGCCATTTCATCACAAAGATCACTAAACTGGTACTCTGACTGTCCTCTTTAATTATGAGACGTCATAATAATCATGGAATTGTCCCTGTATCTCCGCACCTTAAGTTATTAAAAACAAAGTTGTTTCTTGTCATACGCAGGACAAGCAGTTGCTTAGAATTCCATAGCCACAAGACATAATTTTTTATTGTGATACTGGCAGAAAAAAGTAGCTTCTAAAGACATGATTATTTTGTTTCCAAAAAATCAAAACAACAGAAATGATACACGCGTAACCTAAACACCCATTTCCATTTCCATCAGCAGTCTGGCGCCTGACAGACTTTTAAACATTCAGACTAAACTGCTCTCTCAGTTCTGTTCTTTACTATAACTTGTTTCTTTAAACTTATGGCATGCAGCCATTTTACTCATTAAATTTTACACTTCATTGACCTTATACACACTGTCACTTTAATCTGTACACACTGTCTGCAGTTTTTGACAGTGTCTGTGGTTATGCTGCTAAGGACTATTCTAAATGTCAGTATTCTGGTAATAAGTCATTGCTGCTGTGAACCGACAACTGGTCTAATTCTCATCCCAGCCCCATAGTACACTGTCTCTCTGGTCCTTAGTTTACAAGAATAGTTTGACAAAAATTACATTTAAACATTTTCTATATACTTCACTTACAGCCACTATATATTTTAAATTTTACTTCTTCAGATTAGAACTCATGCTGCCAGACATTAGAAACACTAGAAGTTAATACTGACTCAATTCTTTCAACTTGCTTGAACCACACCCGGCTCTTATCAAGGTGACACATCTGCTGATGTGGTTTAGGCACAGTATAATTTACTGTGAGCAATAAGATGTCCAGAATTGCACAGCTACAGGAAGCCATTTCACTAGGACTGGTATTCCAAAAGCAATCATAAGGAGGACTGATCTTGGATCAGATTACTCTGTATTCATGTCATTCATTGTAACAAAAGCTGATTCTGGATCAGCAGTCCTGAGATGGTATGAAAAATACACTCTGTTAAATAAATTGGAACAGGTTTGTTCATTTTAATAGCCCACAGTAAGCCATTTAGTGTCCTAAACCACATCCACAAGTCTACAAAAACTGGACTCCAAGCATGTCTTGGCTGATCAACAACGTCTGAGGTAGGTGGAAAAATTGGTACATTTTATTCCTTTAAATATTGGATAATGATTTCATATTTCATGTTAGCATTGTCTGAACTTTTTGTTCTTGTCCCTCTGTTTCATTCCTAATTATCATATTTCAATTTTCATATCATTAAACTTATGAAATAAGAAGTTATATTTATATTCATGGTTATGAACTGCTAAGAACTTTTTTGTTTTTTAGAACGAAATCAGAAATCATGACATCTGAGAATCTGAAGAAAATTAAATAACCATGTTGCTGCAAAATCTAAATGGAGGCAGCCTATGTGAAAGGTATCTTTTTGTAGTAGTATATGTGGCCCGAAGAAGGTGCTGTTCTTTTTGTTAATCCAAGCCAGGTCGGTAGAAGAGACAGGTTCTTTATCACCATAGCAACATCCCAAAGCTCTCTGTTCCAACCTTTATCTTCTCCCTGCCTTTATTATTTCTCTAGGCTCTTGAGACCTTCCTACCTTCAATTAAACCCTTATTGTGTTTCCCACACATCAGCCTCTTCTTAGAAGCTCAGTCAGATTGCTCCATTCTTGCCTCAGCATAGCTATTGTACTCACGGCATTACAGGCTTGCAAAGAGCAGCGAATCATCTGATAAGCATCCAATATGCATACTGGAATTGTATGAAATGCATGCAATACAGTGTTTCAGTTTCACGAACACTAGCAACCTCATGTCTATATTGATTATATATTCCAACACAATTTCATCCAGAATTGTGCACCAAATTGGCCATTAAAATTATGTTCGTCTGTTGTCCCTCACACTTACCATGGTTTGTGCCTGTTCAGGTTCTGCTTGTTTTGCGTTTTGGCCATCGAGCCTTCTGTGTTTATAATAATAAACAAAAGAAAGAAAAAACTATGGAAGTCTGCAACTGCGCCTCCTTCCTGAGCAGGCATAGCCCATACCTGACACACTAGTAAACTAGTCAAACTTAAATATACAGCTCTGGAAAAAAAGACACCACAGCAAAAATGTATTTTATTTATGTTTTTGAGGTGCTACTATTAAACTGAACTGCTTTGCTTAGTTTTTCATTTCCAAATAAATTTCCTAATTTCTAAATAACAATATTGTTTTTAAAGCTTAATTATAAAGGAATTGTGACCCGAGTCACAGTGATCCAAAATTCAAAAATTAGGTTTTGGGACCATTAGAAAGATGAGAAAAGCTTTAAACTTTAAAATTATATATTGGTCAAAGCTGTATCTTAAACGGTTGTCAAGTTACAATCGTTTGAATTATGGTAGCACAGCACCATTTTC
>JBBPDC010000149.1:6017958-6030565 GCA_037974485.1 Hemigrammopetersius urotaenia | reverse complement strand
ATATATTGGTCAAAGCTGTATCTTAAACGGTTGTCAAGTTACAATCGTTTGAATTATGGTAGCACAGCACCATTTTCCACCTGAAAAACCGCATTTAGAAAATCGCATTTAAAGTTTTTGTCAGTTGTTTGTTGATATCTGTAACAATCCATAGCATTCAAAGAGATGCACCAACAACAACATTTTACTACAGGCATTTAGATACTTAGAAAAATACATTAAATCAGACTGAAGACATATCACTAGAGCCAAAGAACTCTTTGACCAAATTGATTCAGTCTTGCTGGCCAGCAGCAGAGTGCAAATTAGAGACATCCACTGAGTTTAAGCTATTTTACATTATTTTGACAATGAAATTATACCAAACAGCAATCATACAACAAGACCCACTTCACTCTAAACAACTTCGATGATGTTGACCCAAAATACAAATGTTAAACCCGATCTTTGTGAGGAGATATTTTCTGATATATATACAGAACACTGCTAATCTGTCGAGGGGTAGGCGGACACAGCCTTGGCAGGGCAGGGCAGACAGGGCTTCCTATTGGCAATTGAAAAGGTTTTGGGTACATGATTTAAGCATTTTGATAGGTTTAAAAAGATCAGGGATTGACGTTTTAACACCATGCTTGGACAGCTGAGATTGTGATGTTTCAGAGGAGAGGCGAAAACAGCACTTATTTTGGACATTCTTTTGTAAGATTTGAGAGCTACAACTCAGATTAAATAGCCATTTAAGTACATTTTCGCAATTATTTCTATGATGAAACTTTGAGAGATTAATTTTGAAGACCTTTTCTTGAAGACCAAAAAAGAAAAATCGATATTTTTAATGTTTCTCAACATAATTAGCCCGTATCTCAACAAATAGAATGCAAACTTTCGACTCATTACGGCAGATCGGGTCACAATTGACAATACATCAAAATAAGAGAAATGAGGCAGTCTTTAAAGAGCCTGAATAAGTCAAAGAAAACAAATCTCTTGCTTACTCTTAAACAAAATTACCTTTGACATACTTCTAGGGTGTTTATACTGGTCCTCATTGAATAAGATGTGATCACGTAATTGGTACCTCATAAAGTAGAATGAGGTGCTTGTGTAGGAATTTAACAGACACTGACATCGTCATACTCATAGAGATGCTGATTTAAAAATCAGCTGCGGTGGTCTCTTATTTTTTTCTTAGAGCTGTAGAACACATGAAATGAGAAAAAAAGATGGTGGAAACATAGAAACAAAGTAATCAAGTCAGGCAAACAACTGGTAAAACAGCCAAGTGCATCCTGTTTAAATATGTAATCTACAAACGTGTGCTCTAGGAGTTCCCGGCAGTCCTGATGCACCAGGCAGAGCGTTGGAGCCCTGAGGACATTGCTGTCAAAAGTGACTAGAACTTTGGCACCCTCCAGGGCTTTTGATGTTCCTTGAAGAGGAGGTAGTGAATGGTGTCCTCCAGCTGCACAAGGTAGTTTTGCTAAATGGCAGTGACTTCTGAGAGACTTGGCATCTCAGCTCCCAATTACCAAGTGGTGGTCCCTGATGCACCAAGTATCTCGGCTCACCTGACCGGCTGAGCAGTTGTAGGAGAGGCTGGAACCAAGATTCCAGGTAATCAAGTGGATTTTCTTCATGATCAGAAATATTCTTTAGCACTCTGTTACTATGGAGTACTTTGTCAGCTTCTATCATCTTATTGCAGAACCGCAGAGGAAGGCCCCAGATAGAATGCCACATTTAGTATCAACTGTAAATATTTTTGTATGTGTCAACAGAGCAACAGATGATAACTAAGCCACCATAAAAGTACAACTCCGTCTTAAAGGCCACATGTGTCACAGTCAGCAGAGGAACTGTGTGTACTGGATAGTTCCGCCTGCAACCGCCTGGGGGTGCATTGACCCCATGGCCTCCTTTCATGTACAGACTTCCTTTCACCTGTTTATAGTTATCCTGTCTCACCTGTCTCCCATTCCTAATTTACTCTCTGTCTCCCCATTGGTCCCTGGCCTGGTTCCCCTGTATTTATAGTTTCTGTTTTCCTTGGTTCAGCACGTTAGCATACATTCATGTTGGGCTTCCTACCCTGGTCTGTGGTGTTTTATGTGCCAAATAAAACACACTAGTGTTTGTATGGAAGTCTGTTCTGGTGTCTCCCTTCCACACACATTACCAACCGGACCACCGCGTGACAACATGTTTGTAAGACAATATTAAATATGCACTGATCACTGGGATAAACGCCAATCACAGCCCAATATTTGAGAGTACAGTTAAGTTTGGATTTGAATCAGGGCCGGTCAGGTAATTTTGGGCTGGCATAGAACCAAATTAATAATTGTAGTAATTCCGCGAATTCACGGGAAATGCAGGCATCCTCCGCATTTTTTTATATAATTTTTTCATGCATTTTCATGCTAACTTATTAAGAAAATTATATTTTTTAGACATTAACGTGAATTCAGCTACATTTCAATATTAAATATTTTGGTACTGTTGAGAAAACACAAAGAAAGCGCATTTTGGGATGGTGAAATACCGCTATACTCAGAGACGGTTTTGAAAGTAGTCCGAGAGTGTTATTTATTTCTACTTGCTGCTGATTGGCTGCTGCCCTGTCATGCATCTCTGGCAGATGCAGTCCAGTATTCCTGCATCAGAACAGTTTCCCATGTGGATCTATCGTGTGTTTCTCTGAGTGTTCTCATGTTTTTTGTAGGGCTGGGCAAGTTATTGTATTAACATTTTTTATATACTTAACGCCGACAACAGACTTTAATGACACTGCATTCAGATACATAGACTTTCATATGGAGCTGGTCCACCTTAGCTGCTGCTATAATGCTGCTACATATAAGTCTGAGGGTAACTTATTTTTCTGTAACAAACTAGATAAAGGTTAATGCCCTGTTATATTTGATTTGATTACATACGTGTTGGCCACATGAGGCCATTCATCTCGCCATGCCGCTGGAGGGGGAAGCGCTGAAGGTGCTCGTCAATCAGCCGCTGGAAAAACGCCGGGACTTCGAGCAGCTGGTGGCGGCCCTGCAGCAGCGATTTGGCCAGCCAGCAGGGGAGGAGATGGCGCGAACCCAACTCGGAGAGTGGCGGCATCAAGCTGGAGAGACGTGGGGCATGCTTGCCGGGGACCTCCAGAACTGCACCCGCCAGGCCTATCTGCGTTTCCCAGTGGCGGTCCAGGAAGAATTGGTGCTGCACGCATTCCTGCACGCACTGCAGCAGCACGTGTGCCTCCACGCGCCGACCTCCCTGATGGCGGCCCTGGAAGAGACAGAACAAGGTTTCCTCCCAAGGTTTCCACCACTACCACAGCGAGCGAGAGTGTGTTTCCACTGTGGCCGACCGGGACACATCGCGCGTTACTACACAGAGCCACTACCAAGCAAGGAAAAACCACAGCCGGCGGGAAACGCCCAGCGGATGGAGCAAAGAGGGCTGCGCCGTCCGCCTCCTCCCAAGCCCCTCTAAAGTGAAGCGAGCCGCGAGTGGGATGGCTGGGAGACCCTGAAGGCCTCCGAATAGAATGCGCCGTCGACGGGGTCCACTGCCGAGCCTTAGTGGACACCGGCTCCACTAACTCCATCGTCCGCCCAGGGGTCCTGCCGCAAACCCAGCAACCGAACCCACCTGGCTGGGAAGAAGCCACCGTGCATCTCTCAACGGTGACAGGGGATCGAGCTGTGATGAAAGGGAGACGGCTGCTGACGCTCACCGTCCATGGAGTAATGATAGAGCACGAGGTGTGGTTGGCCGAGGTCGTAGAGGAATGCATCCTCGGACTGGATGCACTGGTCAAGCTTGGAGCCACGGTGGACGTTGGGGCAGATCAGTTGTACGTGACCGCACCGGAATGGCCCACACCACAGCAAAGAGGCAGCGACGCGGACACCAAGGTGAGAGCGGCCCAGCAAGCTTCGCGACCGTCCCGCGAGACGCGACAGGCCGTCAAAGAACTGCTGGAGAGAGACGTGAGGGGCGAGCAGAGTTGGAGCTACTCCTCGCGCAGAATGAGGACCTGTTCGCGGCGAAGGACGAAGAGTGTACGCGGACGGGGCTAGTCCAGCATCGCATTGAGACGGGCAACGCCGTCCCAATCCGCCTGCGACCACACCGGCTGTCACTGGACAAGCAACAGGCCGAAAAACAAAAGATTTAGGAGATGGCAGCAGCCGGCGTGATTGAGCTGTCAGACAGCCCCTGGGCAGCTCCAGCCATCCTGGTGAGAAAAAAAGACAACAGCTGGAGGTTCTGCGTGGACTACCGGCACCTCAACCAGGTAACAACTAAAGACTCCTACCCTTTGCCACGCATAGACAATGCATTAGACGCGATAGCGGGGTCGCGGTGGTTTACGTCGCTAGATATGCGGAGTGGATATTGGCAAGTGGAGCTAGCGGAGGACGCTAAGCCAAAAACCGCATTTACTATCGGGCATGGCCTATGGCAATTTAAAGTTATGCCGTTCGGGCTCTGTAACAGTCCAGCCATGTTTGAGAGGCTTTGGAGCGCGTACTAAGGTGTATACCATGGACAAAATGCGTGGTATACCTGGACTATTCGCGCGGCTGGGCTGAAACCAAACCCGAAGAAATGTGCGCTGTTTCGCCAAAAAGTCGCGTTCCTGGGGCATATTGTCAGTGGGGAGGGGGTAGCCACAGACCCGGAGAAGGTTGCGGCGGTGCGTGACTGGCCGACGCCGCGAAATGTAAAGGAGGTACAGAGCTTCATAGGGCTCGCCTCATATTATCGGCGTTTTGTGCGGGATTTTGCCGCAGTAGCACGGCCCTTACACCGGCTCACTTAGAAGGGGGGGGTTCTTCCGGTGGTCCGAGGAGTGTGAGGCGGTGTTCGCGCAGCTGCGAGAGGTGTTGGGAAAAGCCCCGGTGCTGACGAGCCCGGACCTTAACAAACCGTTTGTCATCGACACCGACGCGAGCGATGGGGGCATCGGTGCGGTTTTATCACAGGTCACGGAGGCGGGGGAGCATGTCGTTGCCTATTATAGTCGAGCCCTGAGTCGACCAGAACGGAACTACTGCGTGACATGGAAGGAACTGCTCGCAGTAGTGCAGAGTTTGCGCCACTTCCAACCGTATTTGTGCGGATGGCGGTTTTTACTCCTCACGGACCACGTGTCGCTTACGAGGCCACTGAGATTCCGAAACCCAGAGGGCCAACTCGCGCGGTGGATCGAAGCGCTCCAAGAGTATGACTTCGACACGCAGCACAGACTGGGCCGAAAGCATTGCAACGCAGACGCTCTGTCGCGCCAGCCGTGCGAGGTGGGGGCGTGTCGGCATTGCGCGCGTGCTGAAGAGCGAGAACAGGGTAGCGAACATCGTTTGGTTGCGGCTATCCACATCGACAGCGGAGGGACGCTGATAGGCTGTGGCGCGAGCAAAACAGCAACCCAGTTATTAGACACTTCCGGGCCTGGCTCGAGCGGGCGCAGCAGCCGGAGTGGGAAGAAATCACAGCCGCCGAGGTCAAGTGAAGGCGTATCGGTCTCAGTGGGAGAACCTAGAAATAAGCAGGGACTGTGCTACCGCTGTTGGCGACATCCCGACGGTCAGCGCGTATTGTGGCAGCTGCTGGTGCCCCATGGGCTGCGACAGGAGGTCCTGCGTTCAGTCCACAGTGCCACAGGAGTTGGCCATTTTGGGACATCAAAAACACTAGCGTGGCTGCGTGGACGCTTTTATTGGCCGGGTTGTAGGTAGGACGTGGAGTTGTTCGTGCACTGTTGCGACGCCTGCACGGCGAAAAAGGGGCCAAGGGAACAATCACGCGCGCTGATGCAAACTTACGTCGTGGGGGCTCCCATGGAGCGGGTGGGAGTCGACGTATTGGGGCCATTTTCGCAGACATAGGCCGGCAATCGCTATGTCTTAGTGGCCATGGATTACTTCACGAAGTGGCCCGAAGCATATGCAATTGCCAATCAGAGTGCGGGCACCGTCGCTAGTAAGCTTGTGGAGGAGTTCTTTTGCCGGTTTGGGGCGCCGGAGGAGCTCCACAGCGACCAGGGTCGCAACTTCGAGGCACAGCTGTTCGCCGAGGTGTGCAAGCGGCTGAACATCCACAAGACCCGGACTACGCCACTGCATCCACAGAGCGACGGCCTTGTGGAGCGCTTCAACCACACCCTGGCCACACAACTGGCAATCCTGGTGGCTGACCACAAGCAGGACTGGGACTGTTATCTGCCCCTGGTGCTGTGGGCGTATCGCACGGTGGTGCAGGAGAGCACGCAAAGCACCCCCGCGGCACTCATGTTTGGCCGGGAGCTGCGGACCCCGGTGGACTTGGTGTTCGGACCCCCCCCAGAACCTGAACTTGTGGGGCCGCCCGGGCCGGACTATTTTCAACGTTTGCGGGAGCGACTGCGGGTGGTCCACGCACTGGCGAGAGGGAGCCAAGGGGGGGCCACTGCCCGACAGAAGCGCGCCTATGATATGCGCAGTCAAGGGTGCGATTTTCAGGTGGGAGCACGCGTTTGGGTTTACTGCCCCTCCCGGAAAAAGGGGCGGAGTCCGAAACAGGATGCACACTGGCAAGGACCGGGAGAAGTGTTAGAGCGTGTTGGAGAGGTGGTTTATTGGGTGCGGGTGGGCGGCCGCCGAAGGACCGGGACCGGTTAGCACCGTACCACCCGAGAGACTCTGAGGAGCCGAACACAGGGGCGGTCAGGTCGCCCAAACAGGTGGATCTGCAGGACCAGGGGGCGGGTAATTGACGGCGATATTTTTTTTTATCGCGCGATAACAATCTCGCGCCGTTAACGGCCCAGCACTAATTTATATATATATATATATATTTACAGTGGGGCTAAAAACATTGTCAGCCGCCAATTGTGCAAGTTCTCCCACTTAAACAGATGAGAGAGGCCTGTAATTTTCATCATAGGTATACCTCAACTATGAGAGACAAAATGAGGCGAAAAAAAATCACAGAAAATCACATTGTTTGATTTTTAAAGAATATATTTGCAAATAATGGTGGAAAATAAGTATACAAACAAGCCCAGATTACTGGCTCTCACAGACCTGTAACTTCTTCTGTAAGAGGCTCCTCTGTCCTCCACTCATTTCTGGTATTAATGGCACCTGTTTGAACTCGTTATGAGTATAAAAGAAACAAACAGTCACACTCCAAACTCCACTATGGCCAAGACCAAAGAGCTGTCAAAGGACACCAGAAACAAAATTGTAGACCTGCACCAGGCTGGGAAGACTGAATCTGCAATAGGTAAGCAGCTTGGTGTGAAGAAATTAACTGTGGGAGCAATTATTAGAAAATGGAACATACAAGACCACTGATTATCTCCCTCAATCTGGGGCTCCATGCAAAATCTCACACCATGGGATCTGGACGTCACAAAAGTAAAAAAAATGCAGAGGATATCAGCGGTTTCCACCTTAGTGTGGGGTTTCAACAACTATTAGTTCGGTTATCAGAAAAAATCTGTGTTGGACTGAAACAGCAACTTCTATATAAGGGTCTTACTTCAGAGGCACAAGTAGACTCCTCCCTGAATCTCTGCCTCTGATTGTCTTACGCTGACACGCGTTCTTTACCTTAACCAATTATTATAGTCACTTCATTAAAAGGGTGGTACTGTTGGAACAATGTTGGGAGTAACGCATTACAAAAGTATCGAATTACTGTAATGCATTGCTTTTTGCTATAACGCAGTTATGTAAGGCATTACAGAAAAAATCTGGTAATATTTTACTCAGTGCAAAGGTCAGTAACACGCATCACGACGTATTTTTAACCCGAAATGAAGTGATTTTTTTTTCTTTATACAAATTCACCAAAATTGCAGCAAGCCCAGCATAGGAGAAACATCCATGCAAAATGTTTCACTTCTTGTAGTCAGACAGAACAGATAGATGATGAGTGAACCTGCAACTGATCTATCGTCAGATACATTCTCTGTGGGGGTGTACACCATGGATTTACATGTATGCATGCATTGGATTATACCTAGTAGCCTTCCCCTTGCCCACTTTGGGGCCCAAATTCAAGTGACTGTCTCATTCAGTTTTACTCAAAGAATCTAACCATGTTTGACTTCAGCACTGGGGGAGAGGGAGTTTACATCATTTTAAATAACAGTGAGGGGGGGGGGGGGCAAATAATCCCCTTGAACAATCAGCCCTTCTGTGGATGGAGTTTGTTGGTGATGTTAGAGACAGCATCATCGCTCACAAATTGCGGCCATAGTCAAACTGAGAAATTGCCTTGCAGTGTCTTGTTTTTATGGTATCCACCTTGCAGAAATCACACTGCACTTCAAGTAATTTTAATTTATTATTTATCGCTTCTCTACACTATTCGGGGACCTTAAAGAAATTTGATTTTTTAATAGAAATGATTTCCATTTCTAAACTTTTGTACAGGGACTCTCAGTTAGCATGAATAGAGACGTTTAATAAAATGTAAAAAAAATACAGATTTATAATAAAAAATAAACATTTCTAAATTTAAAAACACACATGTATAATTAAAAATAGTACATTTAAAAATACACAAATCATGATTTCTATTTCCCCGCTCGGCCGCTGGGGGCGCTGCCTGAAGACACTGGGGAGTCAGGGAGGACGTAACACTGTGGTTATAGAAAACACCCTCCTCTTCCGTTTCAGGCCGGAAGTTAGAGCCGAGACCGAAGCGTAGCTGGAAAATTCTGCAGATGGAAGAGAAACAGACGAGCTGAGGTGCAAAAACACGACTTCAGGCTGGGCAACGACAGTCCACCGCGCAGGAGGAAACCCCAACGACCGAGGGAGCGAGCCGCGAGGGTGGGGGAGCCCTGCAGTGCTGCAGGTAAAGAGAGAGTTGTGTTTTTCAGGGCTGGCTAAAGTTTCTGGCAGGCCTCGCCTGAGTCCGTGCAGAAACACGGCCGGCTTCCTCAACCAGAACCACAGAGACTCGGAGCTGTCGCTGGTTCTTCTTTAGAGACTCAATACTCTCCTAAACGGGCACCTCGTCTCTCAGCCTGTCAGGGAGTTGAGAGAAGCACCGCAGACTCCCACACGGGTAGCATTAAGGGGAGTGGCTCAGAAAGCGCTTTAGAAGTGAGTCAGCATCCGAAGTGAGTAAGCACAGGCTTTTTGGGAAATTAGACTCATTTAACGGTTTCTCATTTTCTCTTGTAATGGCGGTACACTTTATAACGCCTCGAGAGAGTTCAAGTAAACAGAGGAGTAGTTAAGACAGGGCGAGTCTCTACTCGGACCTGTGTTTTCAACTTGTAACAGGACAGAGGAGATTTGGGTTAATTAATCGCAGTGTTGTCCTCAGTTCACCCAGAGTGGGACCGGCAGTTTGCTTGGGGCAGCTAGTGGCCTGGTGGTTAGGTCCCTGTGATCAGAAAGTGGTGGGTACGAATCCCACGATTGCTAGTGGCACCACTGAGGTGCCGTTGAGTAAGGTACGGTTCCCACACCCAGCTGCCCTTGTTTGTGGCAGCCCGCTGCTTGGCGAATGGGTTAAATGCAGAGAAAGAATTTCACATTATTCCCACAGTATGGTGTGGTGTATTCACCTGTGACTATAAGGGTCCACTTTACTTGGCCAAGAGCTGACATCTCGCATGTAAGTTAAACTTGCAATGTGGCTAGCTAGTACACACACAGCTTACTAATGTTACCAATAATAGGATTCAGATATTTGGATATTTGCCCAGTTAGGAAAATAGGGAATTCCCTCAAAGTTTCCAGTGTAATCAAACCCACACACCAGTAAGTGAAATCATTTAGTTTTTTTCAAACCTTTCTTCTCTTGGTGCATGTCTCTACATGGAACATCTCCCACAAGACACCTGCTTCAATTTGCATACTTTAAAAAAGATAAAGTAACAGCTGGCAACTTAGAAAGGATGTTTTAGAATGGGCATTACTAATTATAGTTTATCTGTTAAGTTGTGTTTTGTACAGCCAGTTTTAACTTAATCGCCTGCTGAATATAATATGTATTGTATGTATTTTCCATCCTTAGCTATCATGGTGGGCGAGCGGCGTAATGGGAACCTGCTGGTTCAGTTGGGGCCAAAACAGCAGGCCTATCCAGAAGAGCTCATCCGTCAGAGACGCACCCATGATGGCCAGACGGAGTACCTGATCCGCTGGAGCCTGGTGGCCGTGGATGATGGCAGCAGCTCGGGCAGCAGCAGTGGCGAGGCAGGCAGTGGGGGTAGCGGTAGCTCTGGCGTGGGGGGCTCCAGTGGCTCCTCTTCTGGTGAGAGTAAGACAGAAAATATCCTGATGTGGATGTCAACTGAAGATGTGTATGCCAACTGCCCTACTCTGCTGGGCAAGCGTCCTTTGCTGGAGGAGAAGGTGCGGCCCAGTGGTCAGTTCTCCCCTGATGTTACCTTTGATGAGGTGGAGCTATCAGACATGAAAGATGATGTCAAAAACCTGGTTGAGCGTGCTCGGAAGCAAATGGCCAAAAACAGTGATTTTGCCATTAGTCTTACACATACCATCCATGTGCTCAGTGCCTATGCTAGCATTGGCTCACTGGTAGGAGTCTTCAAGGAGACTGGTGCACTAGACCTGCTCATGGAATTGCTGTGCAACAAGGAACGGCAGACCCGCCGCAGTGCTGGAAAGATGTTGCGTGCTTTGGCCTCTCACGATGCAGGTATGTTACAATTCTGAATTTTCTCCTTATATGTGCTTCCCTGCTGGTGTTCCCTACTCATTGTGGCTGAAATCTATATTTCTGTTTAAATATTTTGGTTCAGATTGTGGTGCATTCTTAGTATTGTTGCCCCTTGATGAATATCTGGTGTGTTGTGGGTTTTTTCAACCTGTGTATGGTATACAAGTTCAGGGAGTGATAGTGTTAACTCCATTTCAGATGGCTGCCTTTTGTAGTTCTTCCATTCTACCCTCTTTATTGTCTAAAGATTAACGCTGGCTTTGATGATTGATGTGTGGTTAACTGGTGTGTTCTAAAGTTCTAAAGTGGGTTTTATATTTATATTTTTCACCACTTAACACTTTCGTTTTGAATCATGATATGAATCTTATGAATGAAGTGTTAGTATTGCTTCAGTCAGATACATTCAATGTATTTCATAAGAAGATAAGAAAAGCCTGTGATAAAGGGGCCATTATTTATATCTCCCTATAAATTCAAATGGCCAAAGACATTCTTTTAACTCATACTACACAATGACATAATACCTGAGAGGTCTATGCCAGCCAAGTTTCATGTAAAAGTAAACAAACAAATTAAAGTTAAGGCTGTTTTATTTGTTGGTGCCCTAAGCTTTTAGGAAGCGTGACTGTAACTGCTTCCTGGATCTGTTTGCTCTCTTGCAGTTACAGTTGTGTGGTTATGTTTTCCATGTGGTTTGTGAGTTGTAATCACTCCCAGAGTTGTTTTGCAGCACACAGAATCAACTAGAAAACAACACTGCTCTCTGCATTATACAGAAATTAGGTGTCTTGACCCTCTAGCTGATGATATACACTCTGATGCCATAATGAGACTTATTGCTCTGTGAGTCCTGCTAGTGAAGGTGGGGTATATCAAAGCTCTTATTTCTTTGTAACTTTGTAAATAACAGGTGTTAAAGATTTAATATGTTTTCATGTGGAATGTGAGTTCTGCATATTTGGTACATATTTGTGTGGAGTGTTTTTTTTCAGGGTTTAGATTTAATAGTCCAGGGGCAGGGCTGGGTGGTAAGCAAATAATATTAGTTAGATATTATAATATATCGATATTTTTGGAATTTCATTTAAAGTGCTTTTGGCATGAATTGCCAGTTTGAAATGTTTTTGGTAATTAGTGTGCCATATCAACATTACATTTTGACACCACAACAAATAAACATTTCTTGCAGACCTTTAAAATTTATTCCATCCATTCAGGCTACATGTATAGCAACAGCATTTTCAAGAAACATTTTTCTCTCATAATTAGGAGATTGTAATGATGTGGTTTCAAATTATGTGCATAGACGCAATATCAAAACACTGATTTCAAAATATAAGGTATTGCACTAAGAAAAGCTGATATCTTCAGTAAAAGATCCCCAAATCAATTGGAAGAGATGGACTAACAGTCACATGTAAGCAAACTTATGTGTTCTACAGATAAACAGATGCTTACCAGTCAGTGTGATCTCTGGTCCTGTGTTCCACTGCTGAAATGACAATTTCTGCATTTTCTTTAATGTGTTACTCAGCCGTTCTAGCTGGCATGGGAATATCTTTTTTTTTTTTTTAATTTGATTGTTTGATAAGCCTTCAAACAGAGCCTCTGAGCTACAGAGAAGCCTTCTTTATATATTCACCATCAGTGAGTTACTTTCTCCTTTCCACAATGTTCTAGTGTATTTTAGTTGTGCAGCTTTTAGCAGTGGCAGAATTTGAGGGTTTTTGTTTAGTTCCCATTACTGGACAGGGTACGTCTGATGGACTGATGTTTTCTTGTGCCTCGTCTCAAAATATGACTCAGCACTGTTTGGTGAACAAAAAATGTAAAACTGTATGATAGTACACAATGTACAGTCTGTCTGAAAGACAAATGCCACACTCTTCCGTCTATGATTGCT
>JBBPDC010000149.1:5993271-6006510 GCA_037974485.1 Hemigrammopetersius urotaenia | reverse complement strand
AAACTGATCCGATCCGTGACTTAAAACCATGATCCGATCCGAACCGTGATTTTTTTGATCCGTTGCACCACTAGTTACCTGTATAGTTTCATTCCAGTTCAGTACCACATTTTCTTGCATGTGGCAACACAGTGTAGCATCTTTTAAAATTAAAGTTAGAAATAATAGGTGATTGACTTGAAACACTAACATTACTATTTTACTGGTATGCAGGGACAAAGTCTTAAAGGTGCTGGTGGAGATGATTGGCAGCCAGCCACAACAAAATGCTGTCACTGCTCTGCTCCTGACCCGCAGTCTCATGCTCAAGTATGAGTGGCGGGTTTCCTTTGCTACAGAGGGTGGTGTGAAGGCTATCTTGTCATGCATGCAGGAGTATCCTACCTGCACACAAGTCCAGCAGATAGCCCTCGCGGTAAGTCTACCACTTTTTGTTATCGTTTTAGCCATTGAAAGAAGCTTGTTCCTCAGTCGATACATCATAACCCAAAGAAATGTGTATGTGTGTATTTTATTTCAATGAGAGAGTTAGAGCAGTGATCTTCCAGGTCCAGGAATGGGAACCACTGATCTGTATCTATATGTATATATCAGTGCTCCTCTCTCTGTAGAGTTTTTTCTACTCTAAACCTCTTACTTAAACTCAAGGCTTTTTATTAGCTATTGTGCAAGAAAAAACTGAAATGTGCTGATCCTGAGCACTGTTCTACATGTTGTCTGTCCAGACTCTGAAGGTCATCACAGGTGCCAGTAAGCATGACCTGCGCAGTGTAGGAAGTTGTCTGCCCCTCTCTGAGTCTGGAACTCAGATGATGCTAGAGATCTTCGCCAGCATTGGCTCAGCCACTCCTGAAGGCTCCAAGGGACTTCTGGGTGCCATCCCCTCTGCAGTGGACCTTATGCTGAACACCCCCGGGTTGGTGACTGACCACTATAAAAAAAAAAACAACCCAAAAACTAGTGACCCCAATTATTAGAAGTTTTATGGTAGATCTTTGTCTAACTGGTATGATTACCATATATCTGTAGCACATTATAAGGAATAATAACATAGTTTCTAAGATTAACATATTCATGTGGAGTGTGTTTTATACAGTCTCTTTTAATTTGCTGCTGTAATTTTTTTTTTTTGCCCTTTAAAACCCAAACTATGTAGTAATAGCCAGAAATTTTTCTAAAAGCTTTAACTGTGTGTTGGATCCTTTCAGCAACAAAAGAGTACCTCGATTTTTTTTGTATTGTAATTTCTGGTCATGTATTGATACTATTATGTCAGCTATAAATGCATATTTTGTGGGAGACTTGTTTTGTAGCAACTATTTAGCGACATATTTGCCAAGCATTTTGCATTTTTATATAGTCTGGGTATAGGACATTTGGCAACATGCTTACTTTTCACAGAAGGTCGAAAAGCAGTATCTGTTTTTGTTTAGATAACAGTTGATTGAGCGTTTTTCGAAGTAGATGTGAGAAGTGACTGTCTGTGAGAAGTGACTGACGTTGGGGGATGGCCAGTGTTGTCTTTTCTTACATCAAGAGACAGCAGTGGTTCGTCCAGTGGTTGGTCTTTTGTGCAGGGGTGTTTTCACATGTTCTAGAGAGGACAGTGCTCTGCCATACCGGGTCTTGCCTTTGCTGTGCTTGTAAGAGAAGTGCCAATAGAAGCTTGAATTATTTACGGTGGCATGGGTTTCTTCTTGGGTTACATTTTTTTTCCTGTCCAAAAAAGTTAGGTCTAAAATGTAAATAACAGGATGAGGTGATCTGCAAAGCTAAACCCACATTTAACTTAAAATAGAACAGAAGGAACAAAACAATGTTATTGTTTAATAAATTGTAAAATATATCCTCATTTTGAATTTGATGCCAGTAAAACCTTTTCAAAAAAGTGGGCACAGGGTAACAAAAGACTGGAAAAAAGGGAGAACTTTCAGAAGACTTACAGAAGAACAATTTAAGCACAGCTTTCCTCAATGTAATGTTTCAAAGGGCACAACATTTTAATGAATATGGTTTTCATAATCTACATAATATAATTGGAAAATTTATAGGATCCAGAGAAGTCCCTGTATGCACGGGTCAAGCCCAAAAACCAGTATTAAAAAACATGATTGTCTGGTTCTCCATCGACGCTTCAGTAAAAACAGACACAGGAAATCACTGCATAATCTCACAAAAACTTTGTAAAAATATGTCTGTGATCACAGTTCGTTGCAGAATTCACAAAGGTTAAAAATCCGTTATTGGATTCTAGCAACTGGTCTTCTCAGTTCCCAAATGTTTGTGTTGTTAAACAAAGATGTGATGAACACAATGGTAAACAAGCCGCTGCCCCAATTTAAAAAAAACATGGGGCTGGTATCAAACTCAAAGTGAGCATAATTTCTACAAAAACACCCCAAATCAATTCAGTTTTAACATCGTGTTCTGATTTCATTTAGATTTTTACACAGCATCCCAACTCATTTGAAATGTTATGTAATTTTTCTCGCAGGTGTTATGCAGGGTTGTACGATGAATGTCTTAAATATTTATTTAAATGAAAAGTTCAATTGTGTTTTTTGTTTCTGTTAATTACATTAGTAATAGTCTTCAGGCAGTCTTTGCATTTTTCCAGGGTTTTTGAAGCTGTGAATTTTTTTTTACATTGAAATTGTAGAAAGATGAATTTCATTAATTATAGTGAATATCTGCTCTGAAAGATAGTCTGCTCTTGACATTTTTATGAATCCTCTAATGATGTGCGCACTCTGATTAACTCAGGTGTGGGCTCTCTGTGCGGAATGGCCTGTTGGTCATAATCATGCTGATCTCCAATCAC
This sequence comes from Hemigrammopetersius urotaenia, assembly GCA_037974485.1. Taxonomy (NCBI): domain Eukaryota; kingdom Metazoa; phylum Chordata; class Actinopteri; order Characiformes; family Alestidae; genus Hemigrammopetersius; species Hemigrammopetersius urotaenia. The sequence continues at coordinate 6,003,689 of JBBPDC010000149.1, read as the reverse complement.
AAGAGCCTGGCAGAGCAGCTGGTGGCCTGTGATGTCACTACTGTGCTTAAAAAGTGCCTTTCTGCCCAGCGCTCTGAAACAATGCTGGCAATAATTGCGCTCAACCACATCTCCAATGTTCACAAACTTGAAAAGAAAGGTAATGATCAATTTTTTCTGTTGTTTTTTATCTATATATTTATTTATTTTATATTGTAGAGCAAATGGGTCATTCTGTTGATTCACACCTGACATTTTTGGCATTGGTGCCCAACAGAGTCTAAGGAAGAGCTTGATTTCAAGGACACAGAGCTAAAGATGCTGGTGGTGGGTCTGAAGGAGATGACCACCACGAAAGAGGTAGTTTTGACCTTAGAGCAGCTGCTGTGTGATGACACTTCTCAACTAGAAGAGGAGAGGAATGAGGTGATGCGTAGCAGAGACACCTTTCAGGACCTGGTGCGCCTCATGGACCAGCACAGAGTGGAGCGTGCAGTGCAGCTCCCAATACTCAGGTAAGTGGCTTGTTTACAGTTTTGGGAGACCTATTGTCATAAATGGATGTAGTTTAGTGTGTACAGCATCATTTTTTAAGGTTACTTTCCTTTTAGAAGTTTCAGAAATTACCCAGATGCAGCACAAAATCAGTATTGACCAGTTTCTGACCATTTGTTTGCAATTTTCGTGTACGTAAAAAATATATAGCCGTGTACGTGGACTAGGCCTAAGACTGAAAAATAAAGCTTATTTATTTTTACTGTCTTAACAGAATCTTGAACAAGTTCTTGGACAACTATCAGGAAGATCTCCTACCTTGGCATGAGAGCATTGAACCTTGCCTGTCTTCGATGACCGCTTGCATTAATGACAGAGAGGTAGCCATTTTAACATGCACAATTTTTTTTCATGCAATTGATTCAACATGTTCAGTGCTTTCTATATTTTTTGCCTTTTTCCTGTCGTCATCCAGACTGTACAGCAGTTCATCCGTTTCCTCTACCGACTGGCTTCTCTGAACAAAGACTATGCTGTAGTTATGTGTCGTCTTGGCACTAAGGATGCTCTCGTCAAAGCTTTAGACAAGCACAGCACCAATTTGCTGATGGTCACAGAGCTACGCGATCTGATTAATGACTGTGAAAAGTACGCCAGTCTTTACAAGAAGATGACCACCAGTGTGCTGGCTGGGTGCATACAGGTCATAAACAGTCAAACTCTTCTACCCTTTGTAATACTTGAGGAATTATAATTTAATAAGCAAATTATTTAGGATGAAAGGAAATGTTTGATCTTAAACATATATTCCTCCTTTGTTTCCCTTAGATGGTGTTGGGACAAATTGAGGAACATCGCAGAAACCATCAACCTATTAACATCCCATTCTTTGATGTCTTCTTACGCAACTTGTGTCAAGGTTTGAAAAGGGCATTCTTTGTTTCCTGTTTATGAAAATTCTGGTTGATACCAGGAGTAAAAATGTTAATGACAACGCAAATTATACTATAACTAGAAAGAGAATAATACTTAAGAAACCGAATACTTAGGATTTCGGCTTCATAGTAAAAGAGTGTGAGAACAATGCACCTAATATCGGTGTGTTTTTTATTGTTGTTTACACTTTATTTATGGTACCAAATTATCTGGTATGAGTTTAGCTAATGTTTAAAGCTGACGAGGGTCTGGTTTCCCAAAAACGTTGTAGTTAGGACCATCTTAACTGCAAGACAGCACGTGGAGTCAAAACAATGGGTAACCGCTCAGAACTGGTGACTGGTGTCATAAAGAACAAGGAAGTTTTGTGTAATGTGAGGTTTTGTGTTGTTTAAAGTATTGCACATTGTGTGACTACTTCACTTGTTGATGCAAGAACCTCACGTTTGGATGGATGCACAAAGAGTAGGAACGTATTAGAACATGTAAGTAAACCCATAAGGAGAAAGTTTCCAAAACATGGATTAAGCCCAGTCTTGGGTTAAACTGCAGTGTCCGTGATGAAGTACCGTTGCGATTAAAACAGTTCTGGGAGATCAGCCCAGTGTCTTCAAGCATTAGATCTCTTGTTTCCATTTGCTGTTGGTTGTTGGCTGTGCTCTGTTAAGTAATCCATCTGACCTTGGCATTTCATGTTATTTTAGATTAAATGTTTTCTTCCCGAGGAACAGTTCCTGTTCAGCTGTTTCAGTGTAGTAGTGTGGTATTTAATTTGACATGAACATTACAGAGTGCAGATCAGTGTTGAGTTCAGTTAATTCCCTTTACATCATGATGAATTGTATTTTTCAGGGTCCAGTGTGGAACTGAAAGAGGATAAATGCTGGGAGAAGGTGGAAGTCTCCTCAAACCATCATCGAGCTAATAAGTTAACAGACAAGAACCCAAAATCTTACTGGGAATCCAATGGCTGCACAGGTTCCCATTTTATCAATATCTACATGCACAAGGGGGTCGTCATAAGGTATAAATATTTTATTAAATATATTTGTTTCATAGTTTTGTATCTAGTGTGATCAACAGAAATGTATAGTAATTTTTAATCATTTGTAATTTGGTATGTTATTTTTATTTATTTTATTTTCAAAAAGTCTTATTTATATTTATGCTCTTCAGGAACTTCCTAGGATATTGGGAAGTCCATCAGTTGTATTACCTTTATTGGTCCAAAAGTTTGATTAATGATTAATGTATTGTACACGGTCACACGAACATTAGTGAGGTCAGCTACTGATTTTGGATGATTATTTCTGGATCACTAATATCACTCCAACTCATCCAAAATAGTTCCATCCGTCCTATTTCACTGATTCACAGCCCAGTACTTCTGCATTGTCCAGAGTCTCTCATTCTGTTGGCAGTGGAGGTTAAACAAACTGAGTGTGTGTACAGTTGAATGAGATCAGCAACGATTAAGTAAAAAATGTCACTAACTACAGTGGATCTCTGAATGCTTTTGGGCATGTAGTGAATATCCAGTTTCCATTTGAAGAAATTAGAAAAAGACAAGTATGACTGTGGTTAATGCTTGTTAATTGTGTGTGTTCTCACCCACAGGCAGCTGGCAGTTCTTGTTGCCAGTGAGGATTCAAGTTACATGCCTGCTCGTATTGTGGTGCTGGGAGGAGATGATCCTACGAACATCAATACTGAACTCAATACTGTGAGAAAACAAACTTGCATCACAACAGTAACAATGTTACGGTAATGCAAAGTTCTATTTGACTGAATGCAGATTTGCTGTTAAACAGGTAAATGTGCCACCGTCAGCCAGCCGAGTTGTTCTGCTTGAGAATATGACTCGCTTCTGGTCCATCGTTCAGATCAGGGTCAAGAGGTGTCAACAGGTCAGAAAGGAAAACTTTTGATGTTATGCAAATGTAATGTTTCTGTTTGTTTATGAATTTAAATGGATGTGAAATTAGAGCTAAATAAACAAGCCACATGGATAAACATATTGAAAGCTCAATATACATTTCACAGGGTGGCATCGATACGCGTGTGCATGGGTTTGAAGTTCTGGGCCCAAAGCCTACATTCTGGCCGGTGTTCAAGGAGCAGCTGTGCTGCCGTACCTACCTCTTCTACACAACCAAGGCCCACACCTGGTGCCAAGAGATCCTGGGGGATAAGGGGCAACTGCTGCAGCTCTTTAATAAGTGAGCATCCTGTTTGTAATGACGTACTCACTTTCATTTATTCCGATCTAAGGGTGTATATACAACGTAGCCGAAGTGATTGAACACGACTGAACATAACGACTGTTATGTATGTTATGTTTAGCTTTACTTCTGCTGTCAGTTAGTTACATTGTCTCTCACCTCTGATGTCTTAATGAATGTTTGTCTAACTTTTATTTGATCTGCTTTTTGTTCTTCTGTCAGGTTAAACAGTGCGCTGCGTCATGAGCAAATGTTTGCTGACCGTTTCCTCCCTGACGCAGAGGCTGCGGAGGCTTTGGGCAGAACTTGCTGGGAGGCCCTCATCAACCCCATAGTACAGAGCATCACTGTCACTGGTAACCAGTTTTACTGCACAGCCACAGTATTTCATTTATCCCAAACAAGAAACACAAAAAGGTTATGGTTGCTTATGTTTTCACATTGCTGCATAGAAATTTCCCTCTATCTGCTTCTTCTGTTTATCACAGAGACCTCTGTTCTGAGCCCTCTCGCCTGGTTGCTCACTGAATATTTGGAGAATGCCGAAACCTTAAAGCGCTATAAGACCAGGGCAGCCATTTTCAACTCGCGTGTGCGCCGCCTCACCCATTTATTGGTGCACGTTGACACCAGTCGACTGGACACAGAGGAGCTTAAACCTCCTGTTAAATCCAGTGAGTGAACCAGCAGCCTGCTCTGAAAAATCCATTCTTTCCTCAATTTTTCTGTACAGTGCTCACACAAGAAGATTTTTGTTTATGCTGTTCTGTCTTGATGGAAGTGATGGTGCTGCTTGCTTGGTTGAAATTTAGATAGCTGTTGCAGAGATTTGCAGACTTTAATGAAACAATATTGTTATAGTGCTGTTATGATTATACTTATACACTTTTGTGATCAGTTTCGTTAATTAAACCACCTGTCTGACGATTATATTTAATTCAATTAAGACTTCTGTATTTGAAAGTACTTTTCTTGTTTTCAGAAGGTATCAACAGAAGCAAAGATGTAAAGAGTAAGTAACAGCTTAGAAGATAATCGGCAACTTTATTTTTTCCTCTCTTTAGTTTCTTTTGTCACAGTTTTTGCTCCTCATTGGGTTCAAGCAATTCATCCATCAACTCAGTACTAACCATAACAAAGCATAGAGAAATTTAGATGTCGCTTATTCTTTTGTTATTGCACAGCCTTTCAGTTTTACTTGCCAGCTTTCGGATGACTTTTGGTTTGAATTTTTGTTGGCATGTTTTTATTCTTTGGTTTTTACTTTCATATAAGAAGTCAAAGTTGTCAATCTTTTGTTGTTCTTACGTTACAGATGGAAAAGAAGGCAAGAACAAAGAGGCATCTGCAGTGACCTCCTCTTCTCCCTCATCTACTGCAAAGCCAAAAGTGAAGAGCACCAGCAGTATTGCTGGGATTGCACTGTGCTGGCAGGGCGTTGTCCAGCAGCAGGTAACTTCAGTTAATAAGGAAATTAAGTTGTGCAAATGTTTTATGCTATTTTGTTACGCTTCCCAGGGAACCTACACAAAACGAACATTTGCTTGCTTTGTGGTTTGCTCTGAGTTTGGTTTGTGCGTTCTGCAGGTAAAGAAGTTCCTGGATTCAACGCATAGCATGCCAGATTTTGTGGAGCTCTACAAGAACATGTACTTGCATCTGAAGAATGCGATGGAGGAACTTTTTGGTCAACAGACAGCCTTTGTTCTGGCCTTGCGCCAGGGATTTTCTGCTGCACTGCTGCAGCTCTCCATTCTAACTGCCATGCATGTGAGTCAGGAACTTGCACATTACATTAGGGGCATTAATGAGTATGAGCACAGAACACCTATTTGATTTTCAAATGATGTTGTGTTTCAAGATCGTGAAACAAACCCTTAAGTCGTCTTCTTTTTCTTATTATTATTATTATTTGGGTTTTTTTTTTTTTTTAGGTGAGTGAACGGTTTGCACAGTATATCGATCTCATGATCCAGGAGAGTGGAGTGGACTCTGGAAATATTGAGACTCTGAACCAGCTGCAGCAGTTCCTAGAGCCCATGCTTTTTCTCTCTGGCCTGGAATTGGCCAACACGTTCGAGCACTTTTACAGGTACAAGGAATTGTGCACTTTAAGACTAATTGTAAGGAGTTTTTCGATTAAGTAGCTTTTGATTAAATTACTTCTTACTCAATAGGTACTACCTGGGTGATCGTCTACTTGGTCAGGGGAAGGTGTGGCTGGAAAGTGCGGTAATTGAGCAAATCAGTACCTGCTTCCCGAACCGTTTTCCCCAGCAAATGCTAAGTAACCTGAGTGAATCTGAGGAGCTCCAGCAGGAGTTTCATCTCTACCGACTGCAGCAGCTGGACAAGAGCCTGCAGGATATGGATGAGGAGGTAGGAAATGGAAACATGAACTACATCTATTTTGGGAAGCTGTCTGTGTCGTTGGCCGGTTATTTTTAGAGGCATAAATGCATTTTAATTATTTTAAATCTTAACAAGAAGCCCCTACTTTAATACAAAAAATGCTATGCTTAAGCATGTTTGTGGACTGTCTGTTAATCAGATGATGGATGATCAACTGTCAGAACCAGAGGAGGAGAGTGATGTGAAAGTGCTGGTTTTGTCTCCAAGATGTTGGGCCATCTCAGCTCCTTGCTACCTGGAGGACCCCAACAAATATTTCTCCCCTCAGCTTTGTGGTTACCTTGCTGAGTTTGCTGACTTCTACACCAAGAGTTAGTTCATTTACTACACACAAACACACACATTTTTGATCTTTTAATTTTTTTAAATAATCTATTAAGTAATTATGGTTATTCCACTGGTCCTTATAGTCTGATTTGATCAGTGTATATGTATGTTTGTCAAATGTTAGGTCAATACATGTACAATCTAAGCAGCAGTAAGCCACGGCGACTGCAGTGGACCTGGCTTGGCCATGCTGAGCTCCGTTATGGCTCCTGCACACTCTGTGTCTCCACTCTGCAGATGTACATTCTGCTACAGTTTAATCAACAAGAGGTACAAAAGGCCCACTGTACTTGCATCAAATATTGTGCTATAGTGGCTTTGATATATGGGATAGCATTGTCTCATAAAATGAGTCTTTTGAGTTGTGAATCTGTTATTTCTGTCTTACTCCTTGCCCTTGCCTGTGTCTTTCAGGATGTAAGTGTGGAGAGACTGCAGCAGGCCACTGGCCTGTCTGCAGCTGTGCTGGCCCATGCACTCAAACCTTTGACTTCTGAGAAGGGCGTTCTTACTCATTCAGGCTGCAGCCAGGATGGTGAGAATGGTGAGTTCATCACTGATACATTTACAGTAAACATTTAACATAAACGTGATCTGTTTTGTGGTTTGGATATTTTAACAATATAAATGTGTGAAAATGTGCTGTACATAGTGTCTTATTTTTGGAGTATCTAAAGCACAACAGATCATTAAAGTGGTATATTTAAACTGATGACTGTGTAATGTAATCTGTAACCCTGATTCTCCAGGTGTGCTGAGGTTGAACAAGACACTGCTGGCACAGAACTCCGAGAAGCAAAGTTATTGCTTCCTGCTGCCTAAGCAGACCTACCTGAATGTGGATGAAGATGCAGCTCGCACACTGGAGAGGAAACGAAACTACATGTATTGCCTCATTGTGCAGATCATGAAGAAGGAAAAAGAGATGCATATTGACAACCTGGTATTCAAGGTAATGTCTGATTGACCAGACCTATTGTTTGTTTTAGTCGTAACAAAGTAACGAAGTCAGTGCAATTATTATATCTTTTGTATTTGAATGAAGAGGAACTAGGAAACATGATTGTAATTAGAGCGGTGGAAATTTCCCCCAAACTCCTGCTTATGAAGGTTGTGGAAATCCGGCCTCATTCTCTGTCTCTTCATGCTATAGGTGTTGGACATGTGTCAAAAACAGGAGACTGGTCGCTCTTCTAGCTCGGTCCGATTCAGCTGCAGCACCACTGACGTTCTCTCCTGTATCATGCATGTCATCAACAAAGGTTACATCCGTCGCAATGAGGAGAACCCCCACATCGTGGAGTATCTGGTGGAGGACCCCTCAACGCCCCAGAAAGGCCAGGCACACTTCTTCAGCAAGCTGGACCTGAAGAAGGGTTCCAGCAGCAGCAAGGCTGACACCAGGTGTGCTGATGACGTTTAACCCATGACCCCTTGAGCAGGAGGAAGGAGAAGACAGTGGCAAAATTTGTGGCGGCAGACATGCTGTGCTCTTTTTTTTTTTTGTTTCTTTTTTTTTTTTTCTCAGGGCTGTTTTTCTTTCTCAGTGTAAAGAGAGGAAGGATTCTTCTATATAGGATGTCCTTTCAGAGCAACCAGGCCTTATCACATGCATGCCTAATGCTATGAGCTAGAACTGATTGCTCATTTTCTCTGTGTATGGGTTTGGGACAGGAAGAAGGCTTTTTTTTTTTTTTTTGTTTAATTTTTTGTTTTCATTCTGTTTACTGCTCCAAGCAATATATTTGGCTTGCTGCTTTTCTTGCTTCAGTCAACGTTTAAAATGCACTTTACCTGATAAAATTAATTACATTTAGTAACACAGTTGGCCAAAGTTTTTTAGCCCTGGTGCTGGTATGTCAGTGCTACTGAAACAGTGCCAGTCCCTTTAATAGAGTAATTGAAAAAATGGTGGAAACACTTTGTTGATGTGACCAAACATGGGTAATATCCTACAAATTTGCAAACCTAAGCACTCTTTCTTTTTGGTAAAATAAAGCCAACTGTGCCTCTGATTTTGCTGGAATCTGTTATTGGGGAGAGACAAATATTTGCTGGTGCTAAACACAGATTTTGTCAGTCAAGCGTTGTGGTTTACTTTTGCATGAGTGTGGAACTCAGACCATTAATTTAGTCTACAATGAATGTCTTTAAACCTTGAACCCTGAATAGTTGGAGCTAAGAATGGCTGATATAATGTATTTTCTCCTGGTATTACAGTATACATGTTTTTTCCCTATAAGGTTATTTCTTTATTTGAAAAACAAATATTAACCATGAGGAAGATAACAATCCTCTTGTTCAGTTGAGGATCTGTTTGGTTCATATCTATGGGCAGGCCACTCCCTGATGGGACATTGCAGGTAGAAACTGTAGTTTCTTTTAAAGCAATCAACTCATTCAGAGAAATGTTTGACTCTAGTGCTTAATGGTTCACAAATTTTAAACACAGTTATGCCAGCTGTTTAGACCTGGGTCTACTTACCCAAATGTTTCACTAATTTTAAGAAATAAAGTTAAGTCTTCAATTTTCATGTTTGTTGCTTATTTATTCTCTTTACTAAAAACTTAATTCAGTACTGTCATTCCGAAAAAATGTCTATGTAATTGCATTTCTGTTTAAGCTAGGAATAACAAGGATTTGAGTGAAATATTCCGTTCATATATCTAAAAAGCTAAAAGTCTTTAAAAAAAAAAAACAAAACACTTGACATGACTGAAAATCTTTTGTAACTAATAATGCAGCCAGGTCATATGAACAAAACGTACATTTGGATAGTTTTTCATCTGAGAAGTAATATGCCTTAAAAGATGATCAAAACCTTTGTTTAAAAGGTGCTTAAGCTAGTTCATTAGATCCTCCTTAATGCACATTATGACTTGCTATGTGTATGTCTCCCCCTGCAGCCTGGGAGGCCTTATTATGGCCCCTCAGCATGCGGAGGACGGGGTATTGGAGGCAGTCCTCTTCTCCATGGGCCGTACCATGACCCAGGAGGAGGTGAAGCACCTAATGCAGCGCACTGTCCAGCAGGTGGCCAGCACACTCAGCCTGGATCTGGACCGTGCCGAGCACCTGTTGGTGCACTGCAAGTGGAATGTAGACTTGTTGATCCAGCGCTACACAGATGATCCAGACACCCTGGTGCTGGCCGCTGGCCTCAAGATCCGTAACCCTCAGCCTCCTCCGAGCCCTGCAGCCGTCTGCCCCGTGTGTCTCATCTCACGTTCAGGGGAAAGTGAGTCTGCACCCACGCTCTGTTGTATGCACTACTGCTGCAAGGTGAGTCGCACACTTACTAGATTCAGAGCTTGGTTAGTGTTGTTTAGACTCAGGACATCTGCTCTTTTGGAATTATTCAACTCTTTATGCCCTTCCATTTGGCAGAACAGGGTGCTGTAAAGCTCATCATTTAACACAGATCAACAGTTATATCAGTTATATCTTTCACACAGCTACCTTAACACAGATAGGGCTTAATAATTGTCTGGTGAGTTGAAAGAAATGTGTTGACCACAACTCCTATGTTCAGAAACAGTACAAAGATAGTTGAGTACTACAGTCCTGGTAGGTTATGGCCATTATCTCCATTGGCCAGTCACATCTGCAAATACACTTTCCATCAATCTACAAGTTGTTGATGAAACCTTTGCAGTAAGAAACTGTTTTCTGATGTGTTTAAACAGGCTTTGAACTGACTTTTGAAGCTTCCTTATCAACATAGTAGTAGACAAATAAGTTTATTAAGGACAGTCAATACGGTCAACAACATTTTTTCAAAAAATAATCACATGTACATATATAGCTACATATACAAATATACATATATATTAATACTGGGTAGGGGTGGGCGATATGGCTGTATATCATATGATTTTATTTATTTTTTTACAGTTAAATCATGGTTTCAGTTTTATTGCGGTTTTTACAGTGGCTTGCAAAAGTATTCGGCCCCCTTGAACTTTTCCGCATTTTGTCACATTACAGCCACAAACATGAATCTATTTTATTGGAATTCCACGTGAAAGACCAATACAAAGTGGTGT
>JBBPDC010000149.1:5980820-5993171 GCA_037974485.1 Hemigrammopetersius urotaenia | reverse complement strand
TTCATGTTTGTGGCTGTAATGTGACAAAATGTGGAAAAGTTCAAGGGGGCCGAATACTTTTGCAAGCCACTGTATATTGATTTGTAACTATAGATTTTTTACTATTCTGCAAGTTACTGAACAGTACAAGCAAACTATTTTCCTTTGTAAAACATATAGTCCTAAAAAACTAAACAGCATTTAAGCCAAATACCATTTCTGAACAGATTTTAATCAGTTTGTGCAATTTTGCCAACATTTATTTAAAGCTAAATAAACAATGTTACTTCAGAACGACAAATCAACGAGAACAAAAAATTAAAAATGGTAAACAATTAAAATGGCAATTATTAAACTATGACTGAATTATTCATCACAGTTCAAACCATTAACTTAGGAACATGTTTTTCCAGCATCATTTTTAAGCATTTACCTGAACCGCGATAGATAGAATATAGTCTATATAGACCAGGGGTCAGCAACCTTTAACACTCAAAGAGCCATTTGGACCTGGTTTTCACAAAAGAGAAAACACCAGGAGCTGCAAATCCTTTTTGACATCTTAAATGAAGATATCACTGCATTACTCGTATGTCAAATCAGTTTTCCCTTTTGAAATTAATTAAAATGCCATTAATCCATTCCGGGCATCCAGAAAACACAGCATTTTTTCTTTTTAAATTAGTAAAATGTGCTTAGAAATAATGAATATTGAATAAAAATAATACAATAGAATGTACTGCAATAAACTGTTTTTATTAAGTATAATGTGCAGCATTTGCAGGTCCTCTTTTTAAAATTCTCAAATCAGCCTTATTGGCTCGACCGATGCTCATTTGTGAAGTAAAAACTAGGCTAGTGTGTTGCTTGTGAAATTTTATTTTTTCAAAGAAAACATTTGGAACACACAAATTACACACGTTGTACTTAAATGTTACAGAACTTTTTTTAAAATCCTGTGTTAATGCTGTGTTAATTGTCTGGGTTAAGTAAATAATGCATTAACTTTCCCAGCCCTAATTTGTACACATGCATGTATTTAAGTCAGAGCGAGTAGTTTATAAATGAACTTCAAGGGTCAGTTTTTCTGATTTCTCTTAAAGATTACTGTTGTCCTGTTCAAGATTGTCCTGTATGTAATCAGTATGTATCCAAAACCAATGTGCATTATGCCTTCTTGTCAAAAATCAAGTCATGTTTTGAGAACGTCTTTATATTACTTGGTGAACAAAGGCTTATATCCATATTTTGTGCATAACTTGCAAATACCGGATGTCCTTTGCATTGTCTACTGATGGTGAATGGACCGATTAAAAGAAATTAGTGCTGGGCCGTTAACGGCGCGAGATTCTTAGCGATAAAAAAAATATCGCCATTAAACCCTCGCGCACGTTTTAAACTTGTCTCTGTCTCTCTCGTTCGGGGGGGGCAAGATTCCAATGAGATTAACGGCGTTAAAAAAATTAATCTATGCCCACCTCTAAAAGAAATCTAAATATTTATTTATAAATTAATTGTTTTCTTGTAACTTCCATTATAAGTTAACAGTTATAAATTAACACAAGTGTCAACTATTTTTTTTTTTTTTTTTTAAGATAAAGGATTTTCATTTGACTTCCACAGTATGCATGTTGCTCAATGTCCAGTAATGTTATGTAATATACTGCTGTGTTTAGCTGATCTCAGATGAAAGGAAATTGTATTGTAACTACTTTGTAATGGCGTTCCTTTTTTTCTTAGTCTTGCTGGCAGGAGTATCTGACTGCTCGGATTGAACAAAATCTGGTGATGAACTGCAACTGTCCCATCACAGACTGTCGTGCTCAGCCCACTTCTCGGTTCTTCTACAGCATCCTTACTGATAAGGATACCATCGCAAAGGTCTGACCTCAGTCACTGTTGTGCACTCAATCTGTTTACTGTCAGTTAAAACATACTAGATTGTCAACTTAACTTGTTTTATTATACACTGTGTCCAAATGTATCCGTTGTTGATCCAATTTGAATATTCAGCTACTTTAAGATGCACTCATTACTGACCCATATGTTCAGTTCAGTACTGTCAGTGGAATGGGGCGCACTGTACATGAGCCTAAGGTTGCAATGCCTAATGTCAAATGGCTTCTAGAGGAGTTTGAAGCTCCCAGCATTCTGCTATTGGACACTGGAACTGCATTCTCTGGGGTGATTTTAAGTTGTTTGACATCACAGTTTTTGACATATAATAAATTGCAAAAGAACAAAAAACACACTGTTACTTGAATTAAATTAACTGATTAACTTGATGCATGTTTCATTATCAGGAGAGTAAAGTAAGTCAGTATAAGAAAGTATATTGTGATGTCTTTCATTTTATATTAGTATAGTGTTTGCGATTCTGATCCATTTACCTGACGCCAGTACATGAGTGTTTAGGCTGTTTTGACTCCTCACAGAAAAGACCTTGATTAAACGTTTTTCCAGTAAAGCAGACAGAATTCCCATATATGCCACTAACTTCAGAAGAAGCACTGGATGAGCAAGTGTCTAAAAACATTAGGACATATCGTCTAAGTCAGTTCCATTGTATTGTTGAGAGAAAAGCTTGAATAACTTCTGCACTTCTGCACCTTCTTCTTTCAGTATGAGAACGCTCTCCTGAGGGGCTATGTGGAGTGCTGTTCCAACCTGACCTGGTGCACCAACCCTCAGGGCTGCGATCAGATTCTCTGCAAAGAGAATATCGGAAGCATGGGCACCTGCTCCAAATGCTGTTGGTCCTCCTGCTTCAGCTGCAACTTCCCTGAGGTAAGAATGTATCGGCTCATACAAACACTGGCGGACACTGTGCAGGGACACTTATGTATGTACTTTCCTCTTTAAAATGTTTTATTGTATTGCCACTGTATTTTCTGAAACTATTTTCTCTTCTCCAAGGCTCACTATCCAGCCAGCTGCAGTCACATGTCCCAGTGGATGGATGATGGAGGGTACTATGAGGGAATGAGTATGGAGGCTCAAAGTAAACATTTGGCCAAACTCATCTCCAAGCGCTGCCCCAGCTGCCAGGCGCAGATTGAGAAAAATGAGGGCTGTCTACAGTGAGTGTATAGATACGAATACATGCAAAAACATACAGGATGAGAGCGATCACCAGTACTCAGTTATTCCACATCTCAAGTATCTCAAACATACATCTTAAGATACTTTTTGCCAATATCATGGAAAACCAAATTATACTTTTTAAAATAAGTTATTGTTCCATTCCTGTATTCTTAAGAATATACCAAATCAGTGATTTGGTGCTCTCCTAAATCAATAGGTTTGTTTTTTTTAGATTTCAAATTCATTGTGGGAGATAAATACAAAAAATTGCATCAATGTCGAAATACTTGTGGGCCTAACCTGCTTCTATTGTTGAGTGCCAACAGTAACTTTGATCATTACAATCTAAATACAGGATACAATACAAAACATGCCTGTCAATGCTCAGTCCTATTTCTGGATTTATAGATAATCAGAGGCTTTAGAGGCCATTTGGCAGCAGAAGAATTAGTAAATATTTGTAACCGTAGTGCACAGGAGAAAATGCACCTGCATATGTTTACAGTTGCATATTACAGTCTGGTACATGAAAGTGTTAGCCTTATTGTGTGAGTGACATGTGTTTGATCTTGTAGTATGACCTGTGCCAAATGTAATCATGGATTTTGCTGGAGGTGTCTTAAGCCATGGAAACCAACTCATAAAGATTACTACAACTGTTCAGCCATGGTGAGTGATTCTTTCGAAAATTGTAGTTGCAGTTTTCCATCTTGTGCTGAAGATCTATGGCACACATGTAACTGATAGTTTGCTGCTTCATCATTTGTCGTTACCACTTACTAGTAATAATGCATCTATTATCACAGGTAAGCAAAGCTGCAAGACAAGAGAAGAAATTCCAAGACTACAATGAGAGGTGTACTTTCCACAATCAGGCCAAGGTATAATAATGTATATAATAACAATAATAATAATAATAATAATGTATACTAATGAAGCTGTATAATATAATCTGTTATTACAGTATAATTTTTAATGTTTTTGTCATCTTATGCAGGATTTTGCCATCACTCTGGAAAATAAAGTGTCATCTATTAATGAAGCTTTGCAGATGAAGTCTTTGACATTTGTTATTGATGCCTGCAAGATTCTTGCCCAAGCTCGCAAGGTGAGCTTTTTTTTTTTTTACACTGTTTTCTCTCTTCTTTAGTTATTTTTTTTGTCTGTTTCCACTGCACAGTTGTATCCAAAAGTTTCAACACCCCTGGTCAAGTAATGATGTTCTAACCATTTTTCCTCAGTATGTTAGTTTCAGTAATTGTGGATTCAAATGTATAGAAGTTTTCTATGTTGTCCGTGTTCACTCAAAATACAACAAAACCAGGTTTCTTGACCATTTTGCCTTTAATTGGCTTTACATTTTCTTAGCGAGTTGTGCATGACATTTTCTGTTTATTTTTTTGTTACTATTATGTATTAAGTAATTTCCTCTAGGATAAATAAAGTTTTCTGATTGTGATTTTTTCTGAATTCCTTTCTTTATTTTTCTTAATGGTGATCACAATAAGCAGTTTGGCAATTTATGCTTTTTGCCACACAGGTGTTGGCCTACTCGTGTGTATACAGCTATTACAACCAGGACACAGAGAAGATGGATATCATGGAACAACAGACTGAAGCTCTGGACCTGCACACCAACGCCCTTCAGATCTTGCTTGGTTAGTGTTAAAGAAGCAGACTTTTCAGAAACCTGATGAATAGATTTCCAAAAATTGAATCTTGTATGCAGTCTTATCCTCATACATTTTTGGGGGTGCGCACTGGCTGTTGGAATGTGAACCATTACATTTCTGTTGATGTTTGGGTTATGTAGAGGAGACCCTGTTGCAGTGCACAGATCTAGCATCCTGTGTCCGCCTGCTGAAACCAGAGCACCTCAACACTGGCTTAGAGCTAATTCGACGCATCCAGGAGCGTCTGGTGGCCATCTTGCAACACTCTACTCAGGTATGTTCCCACACTTTTTTTTTATTCAATAGACAGATAAACAAAAAGACCCCATAAACTCTAGGTTATGCTTGTTTTTGTTATCAACATCAGTTGACGAACCTCATAATTGAGTCTATAATGACGAGTGAGCTTAGAGATACTGGACTTTAGTATCTTCTCCATAGTTTTTGTATCTTTCTGTTCTTTGTGGATATCCCTGTTTTAGGTACATATTTGCAGTCATTCAATTGAGGTTGAGCTATAGAGGGTCATTTTAATTTATTTATTATTTTATTATTACTTTTTTTTTTTTTTTATTGGTAGGACTTCCGTGTAGGATATCAGTCCAAGACTGGGCCAGATCAGGAGGCAGCACAAGCCTCAAACCTTGCTAACAACACAGACATGAACAAAAAGTGAGTTAATTACATATTTAACAAGACTGATATCAGCTCTCACAAACATGGCAGTCTTACATTGTATTCAAGCATCTTGATGAAAGAAGTGTGCTTTCTTAACCTGTAGTGTTCTGTGCAGAATCTGAATCTTGCGTTTTCATATAGTGGTGTTTGACTGCCAAATGATTCAGCCCGAAGAGTAAAGCTGTGCTTCTTTTCAGGTCGAAGTCAGATAGAGGTTCTGAGACAGGAGAGTCTGACAACAACAACTACACGGGTGAAGACGTGGGTGATGAAGCAGAGGAGGATGACGAGTATGATGATGAGTATGTCCCGGAATGGCACGAGGACTATGATGAGGAGGACATTGATGAGGACGACTTCTTCTCTGATGATGACGAATCTGAGAACCTCGAGAGGGACTTCAGCCCTTTTGACTAAAAGTTTGATGACCGGTGTCCAGAAAGAAAGAAAATGTCTACACCAGTGTTTCTCGGTTATGCTTTTGCAAGCCAACCCCTGGAAGCCTTCCCAACAAACCTAATTTTTAAGCTTTCCAGCAGTTGAATTGGATGTGTAAGAGTAAGGAAACCATCAAACCATACAAAGGAAACACTGGTTTATAATAAAGCTAGGAAACACCATCAACACCACATGTGTTTGAAGACAAAAAAGCACTTAAGAAAAAAAAAAAGAATTCACATTTTCCCTCCATTCGAATCTGTTTTTCTGCCTGGCCTGTTAGCTAGTACTGTTAGCCCCTATATCCAAACATTTGGTTGTTGCACTTTTGTTTGCTTTTTTATTATGTGGGAAATGTTTCTTCACTTAAGTTCATGCTAGTCATTTTCTTTTCGTCACACTTTCATAGCAGATGAGGTGACCAAGTCCAAGGAAGGATCTTTTTTCAAAGACCTGCAGAAGCATAGGCGATTCTCTTTTTTTTTTTCTTTCCAATGTTATCCTTTTGTTAATAACCTGTGCTGCTTTTTTATTTACTTGCATTGCTTAAAAAAAAAAAAGGGATGTGTAATCAAACATCGAAAAGCCTATTCCTTTTTTTCCTTCTTTTCCTTCTTTTTTAACTTAAAAAAAAGCAGTGTCAGCTCCTCATCTTTAAATACGAAAGATTTGCCTTGATTTATTTTGTAAATTTCTTTGGATGCCTTCATATGCTTTGTTTCTAAATTGGGTCACCATTAGTACGATTGAATAATATAGAAAATGTCTGCATAAGCAAACCTTTTAGGAATGTTTCATTCATGAGCGTCTGTGTTTAAAGGGCTACATGAAAAAACAAAGTGATTTTGAGAAAATGGTTCAGACTGCAACGGTTAAAACTGTCTGGAAAGTGGGTCAGAAAAAAAAGTGGCACACTGCTCCATGAACTTGTTATGGCAATAAACATTTCAAAGTATTGCACATAAATCACATGTTGTTAGTTGCTGAGCAAAACATTGTTTTACTGTTAACTGTTTTGTTTTGGGTTTTTTTTCGCTCAAACAAAAAGAATTCAGTTGTTTTGACATGTTTATGTTCACTTGTAAAGAAAAAAACATGGGGAGATATCAGATATTTTGCAGTGTCCCACTTTGAATCTGCTGTAGGCTGAGATGTCCTTATATATTAGTATATTGTTCTGCTCATATATAGTTCTCTCTCTCTCTTCGTGAAGTTATTGCAACTTCATACAAATGCTAACAAAATAAAATGCTTTTCTTCAACTGAATTGTCTGTTCATTATTAAAATAATTTTTATTGGGCTCATCTTATGTCTGGAGGGAAATTCTGAGTGTATTTCTGCACAGCTGTGCCCTGCAGCTGGTGCTCTAGTGGTTGGGGAGTTAGCCCTGTGATCAGAAGACTGGGGTATGAATCCTAGGACTGATAGTTGTGGGGGTGTGGGGGGGGCGTATTAACCTGCTTTGCCGTATTTTATCCTTTATGTGTTGCTGGTTGTCCACTGCTTCATTTGGTGAATGGGTTAAATTTCACATTGTGTGCTGTACTGTGTACACATGTCAAATGGCCACTTTGCACTTCACAATGGCGACCAATTTTTCGTGCTCTTATTTTGGAAAAAAAAAAGTGACGTTTTACTGTTGTTCCGGTCTCCCTGGCGCAGAACAGCTTTGTCGACCCGGAGAAGTGTGTTGTGGCTGTTTTGTGGACATTTTTACTCGACAATATCTGCAATATGAACACACAAATGTGAGAGATATTGAGCAGTTTAATCTCGAAAAGTGGTTTGCTGAAGCGAGACAGATAAGAAACCCCGCCTTTTTGACTGGCTAGCTAGTAGATTTTAGCTAGCTCTCCTCCTGACTTCAGGTCAAAACGTACTGTCTGAGTGGTCTGTTCCGAAACAACCAGAAGCAGTTAGTGGGATGACTAAACGTCGAAAACGGCCTCGGGAGAGAGGACCTAGACAGGAGGTGCCCCCTCCCCCTGCCGAGTTTTGGGGAATGCGTCCCCATCCAAGTGGGTTTCCTGGACATCCACCCCACGCTGGAGGTACGAGGATACCAGGGGAGCCGTTTCCTGATGGCCCACCCGAGTATGGACCATCCCCCCACTCGAGGGGTCCATTTATGCACCCACCAGAGTTTGAGGGCACACCAGGATTCCATCCACCAGAGTTTGAGGGCGCACCAGGATTCCACCCACCACAGTTTGGGGGTGCACCAGGATTCCACCCACCAGAGTTTGGGGGTGCGCCAGGATTCCACCCACCAGAGTTCGAGGGTCCTAGACGCTTTCTCCCAGAGTTTAAAGATAGACCGAGAAGTTTTTACCCTCCAGAGTTTGAAGATGGTCATCCTTACCCACACTCAGATTTCGAGGGTAGACCACCACACAACCGCCCTCCGGGGTTCGAATATGGACCCGAACCTGGGTTTTACCCACGACCTCATGAACATGGACCTAGTTTCCACCCAGCAGAGCTCGAAGAGAGAGTACCTGGGTTTGGCCCACCGGGCCATCGTCCCTCAGGTTTTGAGGGAAGACCAGAATACCCAGTGATGGACCGTGGATGTGACCCACTGGACAGTTACGGTGCACTGGATAAAGATTATAGGCTACCAGTGGAAGCCCAGGTAAATATCCATTAGCTTTTAGCTTTAAGTTGTAATTTATTTTTATAGCGCATTATCAAACACGAGGGTTTATTCGATGTGTTTTAAATAGAATACAAAATAGAATAAATTAATTAAAATATAGAAGACTACATAGAAAATCAATAAAAGAAAATTGACAGTGCAGTAGAAGTTATGCTGTCAGGCTTTGTGTAAATCATTTGATGTATGTAGCTCAGTCGGTAGAGTATCAGACTTAATCTGAGGGTCTAGGGTTCAAGTACCTGTTCAGGCACTGTCTCTTTGGGGTAGCTGGTGCCTGGTGGTTAAGGAGTTGCGTCTGGGATCAGCAGGTTCAGTGGCACCACTGAGGTAGTCTGGAGCAAGGTACCGTCCCCACATACTGCTCCCTGGGGCGCCCCTGTTAGTGGCAGCTCAATGCTTCATTTGGTGAATGCAGAAAGAGAATTGGACACTGTTCACACTGTGCTGTGGTGTGTTCATGCGTGACTATAGGGGGCCACTTTACTCAAATGACACTTGACTATTCTCTAATTGGGTATGTGCATGGCACCGATGACACATGTAGTTCTATTCATTTGTGATTGATATTCCGTTTGCTATACGGACTGTCCTTCCAAACAGT
Organism: Hemigrammopetersius urotaenia; assembly: GCA_037974485.1. Classification (NCBI taxonomy): domain Eukaryota; kingdom Metazoa; phylum Chordata; class Actinopteri; order Characiformes; family Alestidae; genus Hemigrammopetersius; species Hemigrammopetersius urotaenia. Next base: position 5,984,058 of record JBBPDC010000149.1, on the reverse strand, counting down.
CCAGTATTGTGTCGGTTTATGTGTAGGCACTGGGTGAAATATGCAAAAATGATCAATCTGACTGCTCTCTGAGCTGTTTTTTGCTCCTAGGGCAGTTTTACATATGACAAACATTAATTAACATTGCTTTCTTTTTCGTACTTTATACAACATGCACCTGTTTAACTAAAGGGTTTTTTGAGAACCATGTGTAGCAGTCACACACACTGTATGTAGTACATGACGTGACTGGATTTGCACTAAATATGGTGTTGTGTTCTGTATATTTGTTTCTCCTTAACTTTTATGATATTGCTTTAAATAGACATGTCCTGTAAGTTGAGTGCTGAAGACAGGTGTTGCCTTGAAACGTAATTGTTGATCCATATGTTATCATGCCCATTAGTATATTTGCTTATGGGCTATTGGTAGTACAAAACTGCAAATGTAGTTCTACCTGTAAATCAGACGACTAGTCTTCCGACGGTAGCTGCGTGAACCCAGGAGGTGTATAAAGATTGGGCCCCAGTGAGCCCAAGAGAATTGTGGGCTACATGCTTAACAACTGTAGATTGATTGGGGGAACCAACCATGCATAGATCTTTTTTGGACAGTCAGTCATAGACAGGTGTGTCTCAATAGTGGTGCTGGTGGTAAAGATCTTATTAGTACTTCATTTTTTTTTGTGTGGTGGAAAATAAGCAAACAAAGACTTTATTCTGTAGGCGGAGGAGAATGTTCACCCTGGGGTTGTCCTTCGCAGAGGATTCTTATACCTTCAAAGCATCATTCATGCTATACCCATGAACTGGGTCGAGTTCATGGTGCCCCCCTTGTGTCAGAAACCTCTGTAAACTCTCTTTTCATTTCCACTCCCCAGTGAAGCGCCAATTGTCACCCATGTTATGGCTTTTTTTATGACTTTCCCCAATGGAGACAACCCTGAAACAAGCACCGTGTTCTCATAAAGATTATCTCCTGAAAACTGAAACTGAAAAACATGGTGTGACCAGGTTAAGATATTGCGACAAATTCACTTTATCAAAAAGAAAGAACCAGGTTACGAAGCCAGTGTTTTATTGTCCTCAGGTCAGGCAACATCTGAAATAAGTTTATTCATTTGCTTTCATAATTTCATGGCTGACCTTTTTGGTTTTTGACCTAATAGGAATCACTCTTTGGTATTCACTAACATAAAGGTCTTCAAACTTTATTAGGGTTTAATCTTGGTATTTTTTTTCCACTTTTACTTTTGTTATCATGGAAAACTACAAAACCACCAAGTCATGTTTTCTTTTTGATGTGATTGGTTGGCTGAGAAAAAAAAAGTTTAGTGTCTCATCCTGACTGAAAAACAAAGAGCAGGGATTTGTGTGAACTCACTCTGTTTAAATCAACTGTATTTTTCAACCCAGCAAGCTTAATTGGGAGGTTTTTATGCTTTGTGTTCCATGGCTGTGATTAAAATTCACTGTCGTCTCCATTGGCGGGATCTCGTCTGAAGGTATGGTTTAGCACCCATTGTGTATTTCTCTAAAACGGTCGGTGTCCTGACCAGCACCAGTGTGTCAGAAGTTTGCAAAGTCAGCAGTTTCAATGGAATAAATCAGACTGAGAAGTTATTGGATGTTTCAGATTTGTTAACTGTGTGCATTTGTTTTCTCACATCAGCTACTAGAAACTAGAAACTAGCTGATATGATACTTTTTCCAATATTCAAGTACTTCTGCAGAGGAAGCCTTTCCATCTGACATGGAGTTGAAGCTGTTTGACCATGAAAAGCCTGTGCTGATTCAGTCCAGTATTTCATTCTTTGTTAGTAAAAACTGACAGAACCGTTGCTGTTTAAATAGTTTCCACTTGTGTGTGTGTGTGTGTGTGTTGGTGATAAAATGTGTTTTAGATGGACTAGTTTGTTGCCAAGAATACACATATGTGTGGCTTGTTTATAATAACTGGTGAAAAGGTCAGTGAAATCTGTGGGAGGGTTTATATGTTCCTCTCCGGGGCTTGTAAGCAAGAGGTTTTGTATCCAAGAGCGACACCATAGCTGGTGAACTACATTATAACTAGATGGGGGAAATAGTGAGGGTCCATGTCTTGATGTCCAGCAGATAGAATCGTCCACGCACAGTCAAACAGTTTAATACTAAACATCAAATGACAAAATCAAGAAAACATTTAAAATGTTTCTGTTACCCCGGGGCCAATATTCTATTTAAGAAACGAGTCCAAATGTGTCAGAGGAGAATTTTCATTTCACAAACCCAGGGAGTTCTGTCTCACTACAATATTGTTCTCCAAAAACACCCAGAGCTGGAATATTCTATAATGTATTTGTAAGGTCTATGGTAGTCATTTTTCAGTGCTTTTGCACCAAAAGAATCCTTTACAGACCAAGGCCAGAAAGTTTTAGGTTTATTGCCACATATAGGTGGATATTATTCTTTTCGTGTATCAAGCCTTGCATTTTTTAATGCTGTGCTCATATCAGAGGTGTTTTTGCTCTTTCATCTAGCACTGACCCACCCCCACGCCCCAGTGTATGAACTCAACACTCCCTGTGTGTTATCTTGCCTTTCTGCTGAGATGTTCCCACTAGCAAACTGTTATTGTTCAGAGATTACACTCACGCTAAAATATTTATACAACATAATGATACTAAGTAAATATGGTTAAACAAGAATCACTGAAGTAATCAAATGAAATAACATAAGTTGTAGAAAACCTCAAAATATTAAACATTGTAAGATTAGTGATGTGTGTCTGGTTAACTCATTAATGTATATGTTTATACTAGGGCTGCACAATATATTGCAAATTTACCGTCATCGCAATATCAACATGAGCAATATCCATATGGCGAAAAAATATACATATCGCGAAAGAACAGCAATAAATAAATTTTTCCAAAACTCTTCACCCAGTGCCACAGAGAAGAGGGCAAAAATAAACCACTGGGCAGTTTCTTCAGCTTCTGTGTTCCTGTTATAGAATGTTCCTTTTGCTATTTTTTTCTGGCTAAGAACTTACTATAATTGAAACTATATTTACATTAAAAAAAAATTTTTTTTTAAAAATCAGATTTTTTTCAACAATGTTCAATCGTTCAAATGTTTTATGGGAGGCATTAAATGCTCTGTTTAAGTAAATTCTTTAAAAAAAAATGTATGTATATATATATATATATATATATATATATATATATACACTAAAAAAAAATATAAACGCAACACCTTTTGTTTCTGCTCCGATTTTT
>JBBPDC010000149.1:5958469-5980720 GCA_037974485.1 Hemigrammopetersius urotaenia | reverse complement strand
GGCGGAGATTGACTAAGCCTCAATAAACGCCTGTAATTCCCGAACTCAGAGTCCGACTTCACTTCTTCTACGAACCTCAAAAAATTCTTCTACACACCCCAGATTTGAAAGGACCAGTACCAGGACTGATGTTAGGCCAGGAGTTATTTTCCATAGTATAAAATTTTACATATCACTTTTATTGCCATTCTCAATGACTAATAAATCCATGAGCGACTTTTGGGACCAGTACTCGTGGTTGGAGGGTCACTCAACTAGTATGTGTTTAGTATGTCCTGCTGTCAGATCTTTTTTTTTTAAATTTTTTTTTTTTTTTTATTGAATCCAAATATTGACCAGGTAATAAAATAATGAACAACATTTATTTTTTCTCAAAGGTTACGGCCCCCCCTCTTCCGGCGACTCCAGGTCCACCACCCGGCACTCAGAGTACAACCAATCAGCAGGCATTTAAGCAAACCAATAATGAAAATCCTGAGGCTACATCTTCAAAATCAGTCATATCTACTGTCAGGAATGCATCAATATCTATCAAGTAATTCCCCTTTGTTTTATGTGGTTAGTTACCAGGTCTGCCTTTTCTGACATTGTGAATTTAATTTAGTGGATGTTTTTCAGACCTCCTCCAGGACGCTCCATGGGAGTCATTTCATTTATTGGGGTAAGTAGTATTACATTGGTATTTTTGCGAAACATCTTTATCATTTGAAATAATGTAAACTACTACATCCAAAAGTGTTTTTGTGATGAAAGTACTCCTGTTATGTGATCATGATTTTTGTGCTTTTATATTAATCATTAATCGTAACATATGCATTTTTTCCCCATTATTTACTTGTTTTTCTCTTTGCCTATTTCAACTCAGAACAATTACGGGTTCATTGAACGTGAGGATCTGCGGAAATTTTCTTTTTCTTTTGATGCCTATTTTGGAAACCGGGCCCATTTGGTCCCTGGAGTTAAAGTACATTTCACAGCATTGAAAGATATGGTGAGTGGCGCATTTTGCTGTGAAGCAATATATCCTATTTTTAAATATTTTGTAAACACCTTCTAAACCACCTTTTTATTGTGGTTGCAGGGTAAAGAATGTGCCACTGATGTGAAAGTGGCTCCAGGAGGGACAGAGGAAATTGAAGCGACAGTATATGAAGGTGTGGTCATCAAGGTCCTTCCAGATGTAAGTAAAAGGGTTAAAAAATTCACTACATAATTTTCCCAGAGCACAGTTATACAGTACAAGGTATTCCACAATATTTATAAATGACACGGTTATATAAAAAATGAAAGTTTCAGAATTTATACGTATTCTATGTCTAACATTTTCTGTTTGTTTAGCAGAGGTTATCGTGAACTAGCTAAACAAATACTAACTACACTATGTAATATAGTGCTTGCTCAAGAACACAGTAGCCAAAGGCAGAGCAAGCACAATTGTTCTTCTTAAGTTTTATTATTCCGTTCACCCGTTTTTGAACCGATACTCTTCCTAAGGCTTTTGAGATAGAAACACTGTTCCAACACGTTGGGACTGATCTGGAATAGTGTACTTGTTCACAGCTTTATGCTACGCCTTGTCGTTCATTCGTTATTCCCATTTTTCCAGCGAAAAAATGGGCAATAGAAATGAATGGCTCATATAAATGAATGAGAGATGTAGAGACTGTGGCATATATGAGAGAGCGGGGGAATTTCACAGCTACAAGACTCGGTAGTCAACTTCAGGCCTCATCAAGAAGGACTTTGGTTGGTAGTTTAGGTAAGGTTTTATTGGAAAAGAATACTTCATTGCATTATTAAATTTGAACTATTAATAGTTTAAGAAAATTGCCTTGCTTTGGGCAACCTAGTGGGCATAAAAATGACCAGCACCATTGACGTAATTTAGGAGTTATACAAATTTGTAACCATGTGCTATGCAATGTCTACCATTACCTTTACAAAGTGGGACCTTACATGTCAGTGTTACTATGTAATAGGGCATTAACGACCCCAGATTTTTTCCGTCAACAGAGTCGAAGTCAAGTCGACTCGTCGTTTGATGATGTCATCATATGATGTCATCATACACTGTGGAGGAACACAGATGTCCAACATAGAGCAACTTTTATTAAAGTTCTCTGTAACATTCACAGTCAACATGACACTTAAACAAAATAAAACAAAGGCTAATGCCTTGAATTTTCTGGTGAATTTAAGTATACAACAGAAAGTGGGAACAGTTAAGCAGCGGCAGCCACTTTGCAGTCCTAGCTGGACAACTAGCGTTAGCCATGTTAGCTTGCCGATGTTATTTCAGATGGCCGTGCAGAACGCTCATTCTTTTATTGTACTTTAACAGTGACTTGCAGATTGTGCAGGTCACCGTGCTGTTTGTGTGGTCTAGAGTGCAGTATTTCCACACGTGTGTCTTCTCTGCTACCATGTCTCTCATCTTGTTGTGGTCTTGTGTATAGATTCCACTCACTCGAGTGTTTTTTGAATGAAGGGGCTATAATAATTGGTCGGCATAAGCCAATCAGAGGCAGAGATTGCATTGTGTACACAAGCGCTCAGAGAGAGGCATCGACTTTTGTGTTATGCCCTACTATGTAAACAATTCAGATTCAGAGTGAAAGTATCTTTTTTTTTATTTTCCTCTCTCAGGCTTATGTAGGGGACCCTCACCCGGGCTGTATCAGAACAATTCTTTCAACTGACCCCATTAAACTGTCATTTGGAAAGCCAGACACAAGGGCCACCCTTCTCATGTATGACAGAGTGAAATTTCAGCTGCTCATAGATATTATTACCAAAGTTAATAGAGCAACAAACATCACGCCACAAATTCCAGAAACATTTCAGCTCACCAAAGAAAGCAGGGAAAAGGTAAGCTTCACAACAAACTATACAAATAGAGATTTGTTACAATTTTGAAAATATTTTAGTGACTTTAATTAAGGATGTAACCTTAAAGCATTGAATTCAGCTTTTCAAATGTCTTTGTGGTTTTAACGTGTTCATTTCAGCCTTTGTGTCGTATCATATTGTTTCAAGATCGTAATATCCTGCCCAGCTAATTCTAACAACTGATACGCGCTGTATTTGAAGTTGGTTTTCTTGATTGGTTTGCTTACAGATACTTTTATTTCCTTTCCTACAATGTATTATTACCCCTTTGTTACTTTTGTGCTTGTGTACTGAGCTGCTTTGACCCTTATTTTCATATGAGGTCCAAATTTTGATACATTTCTACAGGGTGTGATAACGAACCTTAAAGATGATACCTATTCCATCCTGTCAATGAAACATGACAGCCTCAGTGCTTCTGTCAATGAGAACCTGTCAGATGTTGAACTGAATATCATGGATGAGGTGGAGTTCACGCTTACGACTGTGAGTGAGCTACAAATGATCTTTGCCTTGCCTTTTGATTTGCCTTTGCGATTGTTAAGGATGCTGAGTGCTGAAAATAACATTTCATCTAGGTAAAAGACACAGCGAAGGCTATCAGACTGAAGAAGCTTTCTGACGGCTCAGTGGTCTTTGACTCGCAAGATAAAGACAAAATTGCGGCAAAAGAGAAAATCACAGGCATATTTTCAGACAAAGACAAGGCAAGTCATGAATTCATATTTTTTCTTGTCATGTAGTTCCAGACTGTATATACTTTAAAGGTAAAGAGCCTCAGCATGCTTGTTTTCAACTGACCTTGTGAGTGTCTATAATGATTCATTATAATGTTCTCTGTTTCTGTTTTTAAAATGATTTATTGTTTAGTGGAAGTGTCTGTACTACCTTTCTTTGTAGTGGAAACCAGTGACCTCGGAGACTGGAGTTTGTGATGAAGAAGTTATGGAAGAAATCAGCATGGAGAAGTATGAGGGAACCATCGCTCAGGTCATCCCAAAACAATCCATGAAGGAGAGAAAGGAGGTCAATCTTTATTTGAACATGTAGACGTAAAAGTGAAAAACTGCTTATTGTTAGTAATGCACTACATGACCCAAAGTATGTAGACAAGAGACCATTATTTCTCCTCCGACAAACAGCCGATACTATGCATTCGGGTAGGTATAGCTCTCTTGGTATCCATCAAACTCAAATTCGGTCCGTTAGATGATTAAACGTGGATCGTTTGTCAAGAGAATATGTTTTCACTGTGGTGTCCAATTCAGTTCAGTCCAGTGTCCGTGAACTCCCGTCATACAGTTCTTGTGCTGATGCTGCTTCCAGAAGCGATTTGGAAGTATAGTGTTGCATCCGAGAGCGTACATTTCTATTGACTAAATGTGCTGCTCTGCTACACTGTTGTACCTGCAATATGTTCGAAATAGTAGTTGACTGGGGCATCTCTAGCAGTTTAGAAATGTGACTTTTTGGAAAGGTTACATCCTCTGATAGTGCTGTGGTGGAAAATCAGTAAACCGACAAAGATTCTTCGCTCAGAACAAAGACTTTTCTTCTGTAGAAGGAGAGAATGTTCATTCCGGGGCAGTCCCAGTCTGAAGGATTCTCTGAGAAACTTGTCCTCTGCAGAGGACTCTCATACCTTCAATAGATCATTCACCTTATCTAATGAGTCCCTTATCACCATCTAGCCCCCTGAAGAAGCGCCCGGTCGGCACTTATGGCTCTTCATGGGAAGGCCCCATGGCAATGGCCCTGAACAAGCACTTTTGGTCGGAACAAACCATCTTATCTAAGAACATAGGGTTTGCACAACATAACAACCTTGCTTAAATCATATCCCGTTGCCCTAACAGCTCAGACCTGGTTACACAGTCATTAGTCAGAAAAATCACATTAATATGGTATAAAAAGAAACATTTAAATGAGAGAAATTTGTGACTAAATGCTTGATTTGATGCACCTGTTAGTAATGGGTGTGACTAAAAAGACCTTAAAAGAATCCCCATACTTTTGGTCATGTAGTATATGGGTAGGTAATTACTACTGTCTATTTATTTTTCTCAGTCATTCTGGAGGTTGTAATATGTTACTAATATACAGGATTTAGATGAAATGACAAGACTTAGTTTAGCAGCTTTATTGATGAAGCATCGTTGATGCTTTGCTAAATACAGTTCTGTTTTATTTTGTTATTGTTCAGTTTGTGCAATGGTAGCTACATACTAGCAATAGCTATAACAGGCTTTTATTCTAGAACATATATAAGAATTAGTGCTGGGCCGTTAACGGCGCGAGATTCTTATCGCGCGATAAAAAATAACCTGCCTCGGTCTCTCTGTCCGGGGGGGGTGGGGGGGGTTAATTAAATAAGATTAAGATACATTTTTTAACGAAGTTAATCTCATTGGAATCTTGGCGTTAACGGCGTTAAAAAAATTAATCTATGCCCACCTCTAATAAGAATGTTAGATTCATTAATAATTATGCTGGGCAATGATTACAAATTTTAATTGAGATTAATCACACGATTTTCTGTGAATAATCGTGATAAATTGCATTAACATATGCAAAATAAAATAATGAAGTCAAAAATTGTGTATTGTGCCCTTTTATTTTAAAAGTACTGTTATATGAACAAAAGTGCAAGAACATTTGGTTTGCAGACGCTAAACAAACTTACACAGCTGCAGTTAAAATGTTTCTTGTAAATCTAAACTTAAACATGAATGTAATTACGTCAAATATAAAACATATTCTTCTGTAACAAACTAGATAAAATGTAAACACCCTTTAGTGTCATTCATGTTTTATCTAGTTTGTTATAGAAAAACAAGTTCCCCTCACAGTCCAGAGCATGGGAGCCGGAACCATTATAGCAGTTGCAAAGGGGGACCAATCCATATGAAAGTCTTTGTATCTGAGAGCTGTGTCACTAAAGTTCCTGTTGATGTAATGGTCTGGCGTCCCATTACTTTTGTTTTTCTGTAAAAATAATAGTAATAAAATAAACTGTTACGTGCAATAAAATAATTGTCAGCATTAAATAAATATATAACACGTTAACCTGCTCAGCCCTTGTAATTAATCAGCAATTCTCACGATTTCATTCATGGTTTGACAGCAAGTTGATTTAGAAATCCATTCATTTCTTTGACCTTTGACCATGCTCTAATGATTTCTTGTTTTGAGCAGGGGGAGGAACAGAAGGGTCTTCTGGACTTCACAGTGGCAGATACCAAGAAATGTTTAAACTTTAAGTCAGGTGACGTGATTACACAGGCTACTATGATGGTTGGTGACCAGGTTAATTTCAACATCTCCATCAACAGCAAAACGAAGGAAGAGCATGCTGTCAATATTGAGATCCAGACAGACAGCTTTCATGTAGATTCTATGGAGCAACGCAAGATAGTGAGTAGTGTTTGTGGTATTGGTTACATTCTCTGAAAAAGTCAGAACAGATGACTGTTTTGTAGTTTTAAGTAGAGAAAGAGGTTGAGGCTGTTTAGCTTGATCAGCCTGAAAGTACATGCAAGGGTGTGACACCTATTGAATCTAAGGGTTAACTGCAGTTAGCAACTTCTCATCTGTATGTACCGCTCTGAAAAGCAATGTATTTTTAAATCAGCATCTCGGAGTATGCTAACCATTCCAAAAACCTTTTGTAATCAACACACTTCTCTTGCAGTGTGACCAGTTAGAAGTCCAGCAAAGATAATTAATGCCATTTTATTTAAGAGTGAACAAGAGATTGGTTTTCTTTGGATAATTTAAGTTCTGTAAACACTGCATCATTTTGATGTATTTTCATTTTCTATAAAATTATGCTTTAAAGAATAATATTTTTATTTGGATATTAGGAGAAACATTGTCAACAATTCCCAATTACAAAGGCAAAGCTGTTCAGTTCAATGCTTTTATCCAAGAAAGATAAAACCTGAAGAAACTGAGAAGTTTTGTAGTGGTCTCTTATTTTTGTTCCAGAGCTGTATTTCAATAATACTAAATATAATAAGTTTTAATATGTTTTAAACATATATGTGCCATTGTGTATTCTTCCGTTGTGTTTAGTTCACTAGTGCAAAAAACTTTAAAAATAGAGTTAGTTATGCTTTATGCTCAGTACCCACTATAATCTTTATCACAATGACCATTAAAGGGGACATTTTATGCAAAACTCACTTTAGTTATAATAGGTCTATGGGCTATACAAAACATGTTCATGAAGTTCTTTGCACAAAATCACTCTTACAAGAGATTTCATCAGCTTTATTATTGACAGATTCAGTCCCTTTCACAATGAGCTGTTTAAGGGCTGTCGGGGCGGTGCGAGAATCACCAAAACAGACAAAGTGTTCTTCGCTCAAACAAAGCTTTATTTCGTTTGCAAATGGAAAGAGTTATTCACGAACTCAGGGCAGTCCCAAGTCATGAAGTCCTCTCTGAATCATACATTCTGAGTTCAACATTTATACATAGGACTGTCCCGTTTCTGTCCCATCAGTTCCAAGGAAGGTTCGAACTGGTCTCCGGGCGGAGGTAGGCACAATAACCTCTTATCACCCCCAAAGGGCGTGAGTGGAGGTGCCTCCTTTGTGGAAAAAACAAGATAACCACAGAGACCCAAACGAACTTTCAAAATGACCATTCACCTTATCAAACATGGGCAGAAACCATGGCGCCTCCCCTGCGTCCCCATGGTGACAACCCTGAAGAAGTGCTTTCTGGTCTAAACAAAACACCTTATCTAAACTCTTTAGCTCAAAAACATAGTGCTTATGCAAAATAACAACCTTGATTTAATCATGTCACTGTGCCCTAAACTCTGCAACCTTAATCATTAGTCAGCAGAATCACCCTTAATATGAGTATAACTAGAAAGGGTCATCTGAATAAACCAATTTCCTCTTACAATATGTGTGATTACAAATGAATAAATGCAAATCAAAGGAATAAATGTAAATTTCCCCAACAGGGCTCTGTCCCTTTTATGCAAATAACCCATCCCATGCTAATGCTGCACATGAAACAGAGGCACAATCTAGCCCTATATGTTCGACCCCGAGTCGGACCCAGAGCCAGATGAACACAACACTTCATGAGTGACTTGCCTTTGTCTGTAGCCATAGCGCTCAGAGTCTTATGCGTGCTCGTAAAACCAGCAGACAAAAATTGTGGATCTTCGACTAAACTAGTGGGTGTGGGTTCTTTGCATAAATTTCATCATCATTATGTCACAACATGGGAGCCGTCCAAACAGGTTGTAGAAGCATACGATTCCTGAAGCCACAATCTTGATTCACAAATTTTTTTTTTCGCGCTTGAAATGTTTATAGGAGCAATAGAGACCCAAATGGAAATACAAAAGGATGCAAAAAGTGAGTTTTGCATAATATGTCCCCTTTAAAAGCCAAACTAACAGCATGATGTTTGGTAGGTTAATCAGGGCCAGTAATTTTAGACGTAGCCCAGTTTGTCTCTATTTTTTTTTTTTTGTCATGGGTAGCCCAATTTTATGTCATTACCTATCTTTTTCTGTCAGGGTGTTGTTGTGCAACTGGGTGACAATTCTGGGTTTATCAAGACTCCCCTGGAGCCACAACTGTATTTTGACCTGAGCGAGGTCATGGAAGCTACCAATCTCACTTTGTCAGAAAAGGTTGAGTTTACACTAATAGAGGTAAGCGTTTTCTCATGATTACAACCCAACAACTTACCCAGTTTTTTTCTTTAGATTTTTTTCCATATCTGACTCTTAATCATAAGTGAAAGTAGACTTTTCAATGCTGATAATTGGATCATAATATATTTTCCCTTCTAATGTATATCTTACAATTTCTGTTTTGCTTCAAGAATGACGGAGCTGAGGAGGGTAAACGAGCCATTAGAATCATGAGGCTGACTGAGAGTGTTTTCACAGCTGTGCCCAAATTAGAAGCCTTTCGGGAGAAAGAGAAGGTGCTGAAATTTTTTTAAGGACCTAAAAATGTGATGGCTAAATACAACCAACTCATGTTTCATTATGGTTATTTGCAGAAGAAAATGACCATCAAATTGATGAGAGATCCAAAAAAGCAAATCAAGAATGAGGTCAAAACTGACGTAAAAGTGCATGCTGGGTGAGTGAATTATGTATAATGTAGTTATTAAATAAAAGTTAGCAAATAGTTACTATTTGCTAGCAATTGTTTGCTAACATTTTATTTGTAGAGATAAATTTAAAATCCGGATGCTTAATAGTCAAGAGCCTGTTCACTTTTTCTCAGTGTGGTTGAAAACATTTGTAATCTGGAGTATTTAGGTTTGCTTTTTTTTTTTAGATCTGTGCTAAGCTAACATCTGGAAGACATTTCTTAAACTTTAGGTTCAGTGTTCTGGACCAGGGCTTTTCTGTCCTGCTACACATTTTAGTGACTCTCAGCCCCTTAAGAGCTAAAGCTGGTGTCTTAATGCAGTGGTTCTCAAACCGCTCCTCAGGAACCCCCTAATGCTTTATGCTTATATGCAGTGACTTATGTTTTCCAAATGGAAATACAAAAGCATGCAATGTTGAAACTCAGGTCTTCAATTCAATGCATGAAATGGGAGTAAATGAACAACATTAATTGATTGTAAGTTAATGGTTTTTAAACATTTTAGTATTCTTAAAATTTAGAAGTAATGCATGTTAGTTGTTGATATTATGTATATACTACTTGCTTAATATATTAATTAATTACTTAATTGATAAATTGCTTAATTAATTTCATTATTTATTTGTTTCTGGATGGTGAGTTACTACAGGGTGTCCGCAGGGTTTTAAAAAGTATTAAAAAGTGATAAATCAAAATTGCCAAATTTAAGTCCATTAAAAGTGTTACATTTGACTCTGAGGTTTCTTATTTTGAAAGGAACATCTGCTATGTTTGTGTTAGTTCGTTTAAATGTAGGCTTTAGCGTGTCCATGCACATAATCAAATATCCTCGTCTCAATCCTGAAGTCTCATACGGATTAAAGTTTTCCGACGCTATGACGGATTTCCATCAACGTAGGGCGCTAAAGCTCAATTTTGAGATTGATGCAGATCAGAGAAAGAAAGCTTTGTTGGGAGGTAAACAAGCAGTGGGTAAACAAGCTTTGGCAGACAAAGTTCTGGTACGGCTGTTTTTGGCCTTGGTTAAAGTACTATTTAGTTATTCTTCCTAAAAATAATAATAAACATTATGGTTTCGGCAGTTCGCGTAAATATTGATGGCTGCGGTGTAGCCCACAGGCTACAAGCTGTTTCCCGACAGATTTTTATTTGCTTGAATGCATGAGTCTCAACTGTACGCTATGTTTGACGCTGACGTCATATTCAGTGGTTGTTCGACAACCGGCTAGTCAACTGGCTTATGTCCAGACAACCATCAGCGTTGTCATGGGCAAATGCAAGTTTTCTGAGCGCTGGGTGAAAGACCCTGCGTTTAAGGACTGGCTCAAGCCTGTAGTAGGGAATAACTGGCAGGCTTATTGTTCGGTATGTAAAAATGTTAACATGTTAACGCTGACAATTATTTTATTGCGCAGGTTTTTTAAAATTCGTTCCTATTTTGTAGTGTATTGTGCACTTTTACTTTAAAAGTACTGCTATATGAACAGAAGTGCAAGAACATTTGGTTTGCAAACACTTAAAACCAAAGCTATTTGCCCTTGCCAGGGCTTTCACATGTATCTAGTATGTTCTAGGAAAAACAAATTACCCTCAGAATCCAGTGCATGTGGGGTGGAACCATTATAGCTTTATAACCATTACACTTGTAGAGACGTAGAACATATTAGTTTATTTCTCATCATTATCAGTGTTATAAACGGACTCTAACCTGTATAAACTGAATAAGATTCAAGGTAGCATTTTTCGACAAGGCAGCATGAATCGATACACTGCTTACAAGTAAATGTTTCAAATGTTTCTCTGATAATGCGTATTATTTGTCTATTTCCCATCACTGTCAGTGTTATAAACTGATTCTAAACTGTATAAACTGAAAGAAAGCATTTTCGGCAAGGTAGCATGAATGGATACACTCTGCTGTCAATGTGCTCTATAATAGCAATTTTTGACATGGCTTAAATCATCAGAACACTGGCGCCCACGGTCCAGAGCCATGATCAGAACAGTAAATCAGGCACCTTCTGAACAAAAGCAAGTTAATATTTATGATCAGGTTTTTTTTTTCTGAACAGGTTCCAGCAGAAACATTTTTCTTTTATCAGGGAGCAGCAGAAGCAGTCAGTATGTTCAGTAGTGAGTGAAGTGAAGCGCTCGAGCACAGAAAAACAGATTTAAAAAAAAAAAAAAAAAAACTGTTAATGGACGATAAAATAATTAATTAAATAGTGTGTGTGTGTGTATATATATATATATATACACACATCGGGGTTATCGCCGTTAATCTCATTGGAATCTTGGCGTTAACGGCGTTATAAAAATGTATCTATGCCCACCTCTAATATATATATATATATATTACACACACATTATATATATCACACACACATTATTGCGTTAATGTATTATTTAATTAACGGCGACAATTATTTTATCATGCATTCAATTAATTTTACAAACACACAAGCATTACCAAACAATACAATGGCCAGATTTATGCCCTTTTTTCTTTTTTCTCTGCTTTAGGAAACCGAAGAAGGACAAATCTGAAACCTCTACAGGTGTTGAGCCACCAAAAGTACAAACACAAGATGTTAAAAGTAAACAGGAGAATGGTAAAGTAGATGTAGAGCGTAACAGAAGTCAAGAACACGACCGGCACAGAAGCAGCCGAAGCAGAAACCACAGCCAAGATACGAGTGGGAGTTACCACAGGAAGCACAGGAGCTCCAGCCGTGAAAGAAGTAACAGCAGGTACAGACGGAGCCGCAGTCACAGTCGAGATCGGACACTTTCATACAGGCAAAGTTATAACCGCTATCGTAACCGAAGCCGCAGCAGAAGCAAGGACAGAAGCAGTCGAAGTGACAGGAGGAGAAGCCACAGTCCAGAATACAGGCATGACCGTCGCAAAGGATCATGCAGCAGTAAGGAACGTAGCTGCAGAAGACGTAGCAGAACCCCTGAAAAGAAAACTGAAGGCTCGCAGTCTTTGCCAAAATCTGAAGCTGGCTCCTCTAGTTATGAGAACCTATCTATTTCTGATGGTGTAGATGATGAGTTATTAAGGAAAAGGAAAGAGTTATTGGACCTCAATGAGTTGATAGCACGTAAAAGGGCAATAATTGCTATGAAACAAAACACCAAATCATTTAAAGGTGTACTTGAAATGGACAGAGAACATGGGTTTGCCACTTTTGACTATCAGCACAAAACATGTGTGGAGAGCACATGGGTACCTGACATGAAACCGGCAAAGTCCATTTTGAAGAAACACACTGATCCTCTTAGCCAACATCAGGTCTGTTTTCTCTTAATTTGTTAAATGAAATCCTGTTTAATGGTCAGTTCTGTTCACTTCAGCAGCTTACTCTTTCTCTCTTTCTTTCTGTTTTTTAAACAAAGTCAAGTGAAAGATGCTTGAGTCCAGAAGAGCCAACATACCCAACGAACAGTACTGCCAACTCAAATGCTTGTTCAGCATCTGCATGGGTTAATCCGAGCATTTTAGATGAGACAGAAGATGAAGAAATAGCAAGGAAGAAGAGGCAAATAGAGGAACTTAGCGAATCTATAGCACGTAAAAGAGCGATTGCAGCCATGGAACAAAAAGTTAAAGTGATTTCTGATGGACCTGACATCAAAAAAGAATACAATTTGTGCTCTGATGATTTGGAAATTTCAGCACCAACTAAGAACACCTGGCAACTTGATATAAAACCCGATATTCAGCCAAAGAAGTCCATTTTGAAGAAACGGTCTGAACCTCTTGCTGACCAGCCACAGGTCTGTCTGGCTTAACTTGACTTGGTAATATTCATGATGAGTGCTGGAAAAGAAAAATAGATTGTAGAATGGTGGTCAAAGCATAACTAACAGTACTATTGGAATTTAATAACGTAACCATGGTAGCTGTTTCGACAACCTGTTGATGGTTTTTACTATGAGTAAAATTGAGGTGGGGCTTAGTGTACAATGTTCTTCTCTTTCAATGCTTTTACAGCACCTGTTTTACTGGTCTTCTAAGATATTTTAACAAAAAAATATTTTTGGTAATGTTGGCAATTGTTTAACAAGGAGATCTGTAAATAATGTAGTTGATGTAGGTCAGTATATCTTATAAAATGTTCATTATTTGCACAGAGGCCCAGCAAATGTTTTATAAAAAGATAGGACTTATGCTTCTTTTATGTTTTGCAGAGGGAAATGACTTCAGCTGAACTGCATCATTATGGTCATTCTCTTTTTCCAATTTGTGAACCCCGTCAAGATTTCTCCAAACCTTCTGGGTTGTCACATACCACGGTTGAAAAATCCACTAATCTGCCAAATACATTTGATGTTTTCAAGAGACCAATTAAAGATGTCTCTACCAATTCACGTACAAGTGAATCGGGTCAATCAGGTCAATCGCCTCCTTTAAACGATTCTCCTGGTCAACGGTCATTTTCCGCAGGTTCAAATCCTGGGCTGTTTTTTGGTCAAAGAAGTACAGAAGCAGCAAAAAGCATTTGTTCATATGAAGACACAAGTTTGACATCAAGTTGCCAAAGCCAGCAGTTATCTCACCAGGCTCCTGCTCAGTCCTCCATCAGTGACAGCCTCTCAGCCAAGCCTTCAACTTCAGAGCAGAAGCGCAATGTTGCAACACAAATGCAACGTTTTCTCAGTGCTCTCAATAAGGCAGATTCAAATGAGTTATCCTCAATGTTGCTAGAAGCCAAGAAAGACTCTATGGAGAGGCAGAAGAGTCCACAAGTTCAGGTAGGTAGGAATGTGCGCCACGGGGATGAATTGTATGACCCTTTCAAAGAAACAGAGGACAATGACAGTTTCTTAGGGAATCTTGCTTTGGGACACATTGGAAACCGTTTAGAAGACCCTGGTGATGATGATCTCTTGCCACATGAAAGGGCTGTGCAGGAGGAGGGCAGTGGATTTTCTAAAATTGTTGGGATGAAATATGGGACAGAAGCTACAGCTGACAATCGGTTCCTCTATGAAGAGAAAAAGTCTAATAGCCAAAGTAGAATTTCAGAAGAGCAGAAACGGTTTTCAGATCATGAACCACATGAGCTTCATCAGGATCACTACAATGATTTTGAGCACCAGAGTTCTGTGGAGGGCTGTGAAAATCTGTATTCACATGTTCTAGACAGTGCAAAAGGTACAGATGGAAAGACCATTTGTGAAGACGTGGCCACAAAGATGGAGCAATTTGATAAAATTCAGAATCTGCTGCAAACAATTGGTCTCACACTAGACACAGCTGAAGTTAGCAAGTTAGCAGACAGGACAAAGGAGCGGTTATATGGAAAGAAGGTCAAACCTCAGAGTGCATCATCTTACTCATCTGATCTAAAAGATGAGCCATCAACAAGTAGATATGATGGAAGAAGGAGCAGGACAGATTCCTCAGACTCTGAGGGCGTCTGTTCTGTATCCCCTGTCAGGTCCTCTAATCGTGAGGTTTACATGAGTTACTTGGACTCTGTCAAGTATCGAGACCACCGTGGTGAAGCAGCAGTTGTGAAGGAGAGAGAACTACTCAATCTTAAAAGGACTATAAAGAACAGTCCAGTAGCACAAGAAGTAACACCAGATCCATACAGTCGGTCACCGAAAGTCGCACACAATTCTGATGACACCAAAACGGAACGTACGTCAACATTGGCCCAAACCATCAGTACCTTGTATAGTCTGAGAACCACCGAATCCTCATCAGCTACATCCTACTTTGAAAGTCAGCAGAATTCCTGGGAGTCTTGCTATAATTTAGAACATGACCAAAAAAAAAAAAAAAGAAAAAAGAAAAAAAAACAACATGACCAAAATAATTCTCAGGATCCTGTTTCACCATACAGTTCAGTTCCTCCAAGTCCTCTGCCATACCCTCCTGGAATTCAAATACCACCCCCAAATGTACCACCAGGCTATGGTATTTTCCCAGCACCACATTTCCCAGTACCCCCTCCCTTTACTACACCAACTCTTTTTGGCCCCCCTCCTACCCCTATGTATCCACCCCCTGTAGGTCAGTTTGCCATGCCCATGCAGCCAGGAGGCTATGTCACAAATCAGGCTAAAACCAAATCAGCTGCCTTAACTAGATGCCTCAAAACAATACAAACTGTAAAAACTTTTGAGCCTGTTATTGCGAAACCTGTACCTGTTATTGCGAAACCTGTACTGTCTAAAGTACATCATGCACTTATTAGTATACAGACAGTAGAAAAAGCTGAGCCTACAGTCACTGAAGTGGAAGATGAATCAAAACAAGCTGCTTCCATAACAGAGGACGACATCAAAGCTAAGCAAAAAAAGAGGGTATGTCATCTTTCTTCTTTTGCCCAGTTATAAAACATGGTGATTGCCTGACTGTGTGTTTAAATGGTTGTACATCTGATTAAGGGAACCTTGGTCTGTGCCACTCAGCACTTTTTTGTGCTGTATTCCGCCTGTATGCTTAAATAAAGTGATTCTTGTATGTCCTTGAGATCCTTTGTTGTTGCACTTTTCTTCTGAGCAGCTGGAGCAGTTCAACCAGAGGATGAGACTCAAGAAAGAACAGCAAATGGAAGCTCAGCGAACACATGGACAAAGCCAGAAATCAGCACCAGGTATCAAAATAGTGTTTCTGAAATTAAAATAGCTTTTTACAGTGATGAGCATAATACCAGAAGCCAGAAGTACTAGATTATTATTATATGCACGTTAAATACAAGGATCTTTTAGTCCCGTCTTGTTTTGTGAACTTTAATGAAGCCAGTTATGTACTTATAAGTTTTACTTATTTTGGAGAACAGGTCATAGGTGGAGTACTTGGGTCTTTTAGCTATTTGTTGTATTTTAGGATAAATCATCATTATGATGATTTGAATGTAAATAAGTCTCCCATAATGGGTATTTTAGTATTAATTCACATGGCTGCTCCAGATATTTTAGTGAATCTTTAGGTAGGAGAGTTTCTTAAGTGGCTGCCTGTTAAAATAAAGAATACAAAGAACAGGGATAATAGATAGTCCTGCTAGATTTTTATAGGATGCATTGCTGTCTGAACATGTCTTGACCCATGGTACTGGAATGAAATCAGTAATTTTCTTAATCATATTCTAATTAATTATTATTAATTGTCTAAAGAACTTTACCGAGTTTGAAGTTATTATGATCAGGGGTGGATGTAATTTTTTTTTGCTGTAGCACTGTAATGAGAACCTACATTAATGAATTGGTACGCACCCCAATCCATGGGCGCTGGAAGTCCCCCCACCAGTCGTGCATGTGCATAGATAGATAGAAAGATTTTCTTTTAACTTTTGAACGGTGCCAAATGGTGCTGAACTTGCAAACTGACTTTTAACCTAAATTAAATGGCAGGTCTAGTCACCCACAGGATTATTTGACACCAAAAAAATTAAATCAACTTTCTAATATCATGGTGGTACTTAGAGATACAGTGTGAAGTTACTCAGATTAGGTACGCATTTGCCTAGTGAAGACTGAAAACTGGGGGGCATTAGTTGTACCACATACGCCAGTTCTTGGTTGCATACCGCTTATGTCAATCCCTGATTATAATAATTAGTTAGTCCTCTTGCAATTTTTTGCATTTCTTCAAATAGAGCAATGGAATTACACCAGCAAGTAAGATAATGGGGTTCCTCAGTCAGAGACTTTGGTGCATGTGATTCAGACATAAGCAGACTTTCTTTTCAGCTGTAATGGAAGGATATTTACAGGGAAAACTATTCCAGAGTTTTGGGAGCGGTGACAAGGAATTTAAAGGGAAGGATGGTCCGAAGGACCACCAGCTGGTCCACTGCCAGGTACACGGTGGTAAGACCATGCATTAAGTAACAAGTAAGCATAGGATTTACCTCATATTTGTTACATTTCTTGAGGGTGGTAAGTTACATTACTGGTGTGTAATAAGCGAGAACTTGAAGCTGTGGTGGGCAGTGGGTCTCCATGATTGGAGCTGGAAACCCCTGCTCTTGACTGGATCTGTAAATATAGCTTTTGTCTTGGTTTGTGGGTTTCTATGTTTTAACATTATTTTTAGATCATATTCACACATATATAAAGATATACACCAATCAGCCATTACAATTAAACAACCTACCTATTATTGTGTAGGTTTCACTGGTGTTGCGAACATTGCTCTGACCCATCAAGGTTTTTGCTCCATAAGATGTCTGAAAGTGTCCTGTGGTATCTTGAACAGCAGATCCAGGAAGTCCTGTAAGCTGGGATGTGGGGGATCAGACTAGTTTGTCCACTACATCCCACAGGTGCTTGATTGGATTGTCATGAAGGGAATTTGGAGGACAAGTTAACACCTTTAACTGCTTGTCATGTTCTCCAAACCATTCCTGAACAGTTATTGTAGTGTGGCACAGTGCACTGTCCTGCTGAAAGGAGGCCACTGCCATTAGGGAAGGGATGTACTTGGTCTGCAGTCATGTTTAGGTTGCCAGGTCGTGTCAAAGTTCCACATGAATTCAAGAACCCAAGGTTTCCCAGCAGTGCCCAGAGCATCACATTGCCTCTGCTGGCTTGTGTTCTTTCTATAGTGCATCCTGTACCATCTCTTCCCCCGTTATGTGTAAGTGATTCTTACACAAACGGCACTTACAGAAAACCAACGGGCCTGCCATCACAATTTAGCCCTTGTCAGAGATGTTCTTTGTGCTTGTCCATTTTTCCTGCTTTCAATATATCAGCAGGAGAACTGGGTGGCCTAGTGATTAGGGCGTTGGCCCTGCAATCAGTGGGTTGGGGTTTGAATCCCAATTGCTAGTGTCACCGCTGAGGTACCCTTGAGCAAGGTACCATCCCCACACACTGCCCAAACCAGAGAAAGAATTTCAGTGTGTGTTGCACATGTTATAACATTTTGTACAAATAAAGAATCTAATGTATCTTACTGTTTGACAAGTGCCAGGAGATAATCAGTGCTATTTGTTTTACCAGTCAGTTTTTTTAATATTATGGCTGATCAGTGTAAACATGATCTAAAAATAATGCAGAAGTTATTGTCTAGCTGGAAGACAATAAATCTGAAAATTTTAGGGGCAGATAACTAAACGTTTGAAGAAGGAAAATAAGGGAATTACAGAGCTTTCCATTCTGAAGATTAGTATATACGTGTAAAAAAAAAAAACTCCAATAGAGGGAACATTTCTTACCATTTCCTTGCTGAGGTTAATGCTCCTTCTGTATGGTTACATCTTTCAGGAAAAGTTACTCGAAATGAGGTAAAGAACGTGTGGATATGTGGCCACTCATTGGTGTTCTGGGCTGAGAAGAGGACCACGTCTCCTGAAATCGGTATGCAACTAGGCATGGACCCCAACAGTGTGCGAATATGGTGGAAGGGTGTGCAGGGCATGACTTGGCAACAGCTTCTGCCCCAGCTGCTCCAGCTTAAAGACAACTGGCCCAGACCTGATGTGATCATTTTGCATCTGGGAGGAAATGACATAGGCAAGACAGCCACAGAGGCCTTCCTGGCAGCAGTGAAGGAAGACCTGATTTCAGTGAAGAGCATATTCCCTGAGTGCCTATTGGTTTGGTCCGAAATTCTACCACGTAGGTCCTGGAGGCACTCGAATGACAGCGTGGCAGTGGACATCATGCGCAAGGCCATCAACGAAAGCATATGCGGTATTATGACAGAGCTTGGTGGTTCTTCACTCTCTCATGACAACATAAAGCCTGGATTGGACACTGGCCTCTACAGACCAGATGGGGTTCACCTCTCTGGAAAGGGAATTGACACTTTCAATTTGAACATGCAAGACTTCCTTGAGAATTGGGAAGGTGAGATGAATGAGACAGAGCCTTTTGATATCTAGACTCCTTTTGAAGCTGACTATCTCATAATGCTGCTTCGCTTCTATGCTGTTCTTGTACTCTGAACATGCTTTAGCAATTGTTCCATGTATATGTTTCTTACATTGTTAGGGTTGGTTTCCAACCTACATCTATATGAATGTTACTGCATGTTTTATCTGATTGATTAAAGTACTATAGAAAGATTTTTGGTAAAAAATTGTCTTCTTTGTAAACATCTACTTAATACATTTTGTTCAAGTTTTGCTTGGGGATGTTAAGTAAGATCAACTGTGTAACAAAGTATGAAAATAAAATAATACAGGTTACTGTATCTGTTTATTGAGTGTTTTTGTTCCAGCTCCAAAACCTGAAATCTCAGCACCAAGTGGTCACACTAATGTAGTGGATCGCATTTGTAGACACTTTATTTTTGTACTCCTGAACAAGCCTTTGATTGTGTGAAGTTCACGTGTCTATCTTAACACAAAAATGCAAGATACTAATAAAGACAATTTTCCTTCTCAAATAATTTGTAGTGATGTGTGTTTGAGATTTACCCTCTTATGTAGAGATTATATTGATGTAATTTCCAGGGATGTCTGTGGATTCTACTTAATGTATTTTGTCTTTTCCGCCTGTTGTCCCATCAATAACTCGATCTGGTGTCTATGCAGAACTTGCCTTTCTGTTCTGCAGTTGGTAATGGACTTTAGCTTGCCTTACCATACATTTACGTTGGTTTGGAGCATCTGAAAACGGAGCAAAGAAGAAGTCTGAAGAAGAAGAAGACAACAGCACCCAGGAATAACATTTTATACTGATCAAACTGCATTTGTATATGAAGAAAATGCCTGTTGTGTTTTGTAACATACTGTATAGCCTGCATAGTTTCCAAGAACCTGTTGCATTGTTTTGTTTTTAACAAAATTGTACTGACAACAGAATGTTTGTGTTTATAATGCCATTATTTAGAAAATACTAGAATGTGTATAAATATCTTTTTAAAACTACAGTTCTGACTGGAGTGCAATCCACATTGTGTGGCACCTACAGAATCCAAATGAGTTATTGTTTTTGTGTAATTTATGGTATAGCCCATGCAACTGTTATAAACCAAGAAATTGAGAAAATAAAACTAGTCTTTTAATAAATATTGGTGTATTGATTGCTTTGCATGTCATTTCTAAGATTAATATAAATTGGCTGTACGATATATTTTTGTATGGTAGTGATTTTAAAGGCCCATTATACATTTAAGACAGGACGAATTCATATTAATTCTGACTATTTTGTTGCTGTTGGTTTTGTCTGTAGTTTTAAGTTTTATGAACCAGTTTTACTGCACACCCTGAAGAAGACATGGCATACTTAAGATATATACATCAGAGCTATATATTGTATCTAAATACCCGTAGATTAATATAAATGTGTATATGTAAATGTATATACACGTATAAATATGTGCATTTTTGGGGTGGCTGGTGGCCTACTGTTTAAGGCGTTAACCCTGTAATCAGAAAGGTGTAGGTTCGAATCCCAATACTGCTAGTGTCAATAACCTGTAAGGGTTGGTGGTCTTACTTGGTGAAGCGGTTAAGTATACAGCAGATAACTTTTATCACATGGAAGTTTAGTTAGTTGACTACGCCAGCTTACACAATTAATATAAAAATATAAATTCAATGAATAAAAACGATAACTACGCTTCTTTAGGAATGTTCTGTTTCTGATTGGCTCAGACAGAGAAATCGTCATTTCCTGTTTAGGTAGCTGAATGGCGGCGCAGAGAGAGAAGAGTTCGGTTTTCTACGGGGGCGACAGTCTGGCGTCTTTTCACGGGGCGTGTTAGGGATGCAGGTGTTTTTCTTGCAAAAAACGAATCCCCTTCTGTGTGGTTCCTCGTAGAAGTCTAGAGCAGGTTTCTCGGAGAGACGGCGGGATGTTTCGAGGTGGTAGGCCTCCCAGAGGCTCGTACCCCCCGCCTGCCCGCGGCTTCGCCCCTCGCGGCCCTCCCCCTTTCACCCGACCACCCTTCCGCAACGGCTTCCCCCACGGGTACCGCGGACCCCCTGAACAGCACCGGCGGTCTTCCCCAAGGAGCAAGTTCCCATCTCCCGGAGGAAGGGGCCCGGGTGACGGGCCTCCCCCAAGAGAATACGGCCATGTATGCTGACATACGCAATTTACTCGATTTATATGTCTCTCAGTTTTAATGCAAGGTGTTTAATAAGTCGTGCGCCCAACTCTGGAATGGCCTTAAATTCGTAATGCTGTCTGTGTCTGCAGTGCCTGTGTGGTGCATAGTACAGTACCCTCTAAGCAGCGTTAGCTAGGTTCCGGAGGTGGGACTTTCCCTGCTCTGCCAAACCACGTTTAACTTAAAAATCGTGTCAGAGAGTCGATTACTTGTATCGGGTGGCCTAGAGCAAGGAAAACACAAACACTGCATGTGTGTATGCCTATGTGTCTTGTACCTGTGTGATGCACAGTGCAGTACCCTCCAGACAACAAAGTTAGCCTGAGCAGCTTTGACGTTTTATACCATCTCTTTCTAGAGATTCCTGCTCATTCATTTCCCTGCTCTAACAAACTCATTTTAACGTAAAGGTTTTGTCAGTGAAGTGATAATAGTACAGTACCAATACCGAATAGTACAGAGTCGATTATTGTATCAGGAGTGTTATACCAAGGGAAACACAAAAACGTGAAGGCATGGGGAAGCCGGGAAGCTCTGGCTTTAGTATTATGAAGCTGCTATGTACATGTGTATGGTGTTGATTTACATACTTTTTACCTCTCACCTACAGAGATATACTCCCTCACCCCCTCGCGGTGGGCTCCCTGTTGACCATAGTCTCGTCATAACTGTGGGCAATGAGCTGACACAGAGGGGATCAGAAATCCCCTATGCCAGGTAAAGACTTATTTCATTTAGTATCTTGTGACTGTCTGCCACTCACGTAGTATTTGTACAACTGGTGTGGCATATGCATGATTTGGGTCATCACAAAAAGGCCATGACCAGGAACCGAAGAGGTAAGGGTGCGGTTGTGTGGCACAGTGGGAGCGGTTATGCGTTTTTAAACAGGTGGTGGTGGTTTTTGCAGCAATGGTCAGAAAAAAGACGGGGCAGTTGGACATGCAGTACTTTGTAGACCAACAAATGGTGCTACACTATAGTCTATCTAAAGTGGGTTTAATGTGAGTTAACTATTTAACATGTCATTCCTGCAGGTACTTGGTTAAGTAGTAGGAAGTGCAAAGGATTTGTAATTGTGAAAAACAAAAAAAAAAGTGAAAGTTTATTTGTTGTTAAAGTGACCATTTGTCATACGTGAACACACCACAGCACACAGTGTGAACAGCACGAAATTCTTCCTCTGCATTTAAC
>JBBPDC010000149.1:5917692-5932214 GCA_037974485.1 Hemigrammopetersius urotaenia | reverse complement strand
CGCTGCGGTGGGATCCGCCCTGCTGGGGGACGGGCCTTGAGGTCTTGGATCTTTTCAGTGCATGGATGGCCCTCCACCGGGGGGGGCCTGCACCGTGTGAGTGGTCGCAGAGGGTCTAGGGGTTCCCTACACATGTACCACATAGTGGGAGTAAATAGGTCGAATAGGTCAAAATAGATGAAATTTAGACTATGTAGTTTACCATCGGCAACAATTGTTGCTGAGTATAAAACCTATATTTTCACTATCATAACCACCAAGAAATTGAAAAATTCAAACATATTGCGTGTTAGGGATGTCTAAGGAGTAAAATGCATGCACTTATTTTGCAGGGAAAAATTTGGGGTTAAACGGGTTAATGTGGAGTTGATCCCACCTTTGCAGCTACAGCAGCTTCCACTCTTCTTTGAGAGCTTTCCACAACATTTTGGAGTTTCTGTGGGAATGTATGCCCATTCATTCTGTAGAGCATTTATGAGGTCAGACACTGATGCTGAACGTTGCGTTGTCCATTGAGATGGCCATCCACTGAAAGTAAGGGGCCTAGCCCAAATCATGAAAACAGTTGTGTCCCAATACTTTTGTCCATATAATGTATTACGTCGTGACAAGTACTCTACAGCGGAAATTCAGCAGTAGTAGATTGTGACAGGACAAACGCTTTGTTTTTAATAAACACTTGTGGACAACACCGGCTGTGGTACAGGAGATATTCCTCGAGCCAGCATTTTCCAACAAGACCCAATAGTCAAGTCCTGCTGCCTGTCTCCAGGACGTGTCGCGCCGGACCGACCAATGGAAATGTGCTCGCCCTGCAAGAGAGAGAGATACACAGAGATTGAGTGAGAGAGAAAGTCACATAGACAGAC
The DNA here is from genome assembly GCA_037974485.1 of Hemigrammopetersius urotaenia. NCBI lineage: Eukaryota > Metazoa > Chordata > Actinopteri > Characiformes > Alestidae > Hemigrammopetersius > Hemigrammopetersius urotaenia. The sequence goes on along the minus strand of JBBPDC010000149.1, from coordinate 5,931,345 downwards.
AGAGAGTGTGTGAGAGAGAGGGGAGGGAGAAAGGGTGGGAGAGAAACATAGAGTGCGTGAGTGAGAGAGGGAAGAGGGAAAGATACACAGAGATTGAGTGAGAGAGAGAGTGTGTCACATAGACAGACAGAGTGTGTGTGTGTGTGTGTGTGTGTGAGGGGAGGGAGAAAGGGTGGGAGAGAGACATAGAATGAGTGTGTGTGAGAGAGAGAGGGGGGAACGAGAGACAGACACAGTGAGTGAGGGAGGGAGAGTGAGAGAGAGAGACACTGAGAGGGTAGGAGAGTGGGGAGGAGAGAGAGACGAGCGCGAAGTGGTGCACAGTCTGTCACGGAGAGCCGCTGTGCAAATATAGATTGAAGAACATCTGCAAAATGCCGAATAAAACGAAAAAAGAGAAGGTAAAGTATCCTCTATGCTGTAGTCGCGGACTCGCTGCTTTAGTTTGGTGTAGTTTTTGAACCCGGCGGGAGTTTGTGTGTCCTGTAAATCCTACAAAAGGCCCGCGTAGCTTCTCCTGCTAGCTAAGGCTAAAGCAGAGCGTTCTGTTAGCCGGACAGCTAACAGCTAACCAAGGGAATTTCGTCTCTTTGGGAAAACAAACTCGCACAGCAACAATTAGGTTATTTACGTTAGAACTGGACATTTGTGAAAATGTTTCTGTTACGACTGTTATACCTGTCTCGGCTTAAATTGTAGCTGTCTTCTTCTTAACCTTTTGATACGGCTAACTGTCAGTGTGGATTCTTTCGTTTCAGGACAGATTTTTAATCCGTGCTGGCAGTATTTATGCAAACTGTCAGCTTGGTTAGCTATCCAAAACTCTTATTTACCGCCGGTTTTATCTCCTTAATCAGTGAAAACAGCATCAATACAGGTTAGCTGGACACATTTGTCGCAGCACCGACTGATTGACTTGACTGACTGTCAGCTTCGAGCTGTTGAACGGACACCAGCGTGTTGGTTAACCTTCCTTTTTAACAAAATATTCTGATCTGGAGATATATTTGCAATGGGTAAGAATGTAAATAAGGAGGAAAAGCTTATTTTTCTGGTCATCAAACGTTTCGTATTGAATTTGACCCACTAGCTGTCGGGCTATAATGCAGGTGACAGTGGCACTGTGTGCCAGTCCTGTCTGAATTAATTCTTATATTCTTAATCATAGTCTTAATTATATTCTCTACTCAGTCTGTGGTCCTCTTCCTCCAATAGGGCCCAGTATGGTGGATGATCAGTCAGTCTGATCAGTGCTGCATGATGGTGATGTGTCATTTACAGCCAGACCTCATGCTCCAGTCCTTCATGCCCCAGTCCACCAGTCTGAATTAATCCAAATAACCTTAATCTTTATCACTATCTCAATTCAGTCTGTAATGCTTTTCCTCCAACAGGGCCCAGTATGGTGGATGGTCAGTCAGTCTGCTGAGTGCTGCATGATGATGTATCAATTTCACGGCTTTTATTTAGCCAGTTTTCTGGTTATGTATTTCAGTTTTGATAACTGTGATTTTGTTTTTGTGCTTCTAGGAGTCAACCAAATCTGCAAAAAGCAGCACCAAAAACAGTAATGTCAGCGCTGGGAAGGATTCTGGAAATGAAAATTCAGAGGAGGTAAAAAGAAATGTGGCCTTTATGGGTTTATGCTAACCTGGAGTTTTCCCATAGTGTTCCCATGCTGCATTTGAAAGCATGGATAACTGAATCTTAACCAAATCCTCCAAAAAAATAAACTGTCTGGAAACTTTTTGGTGTATTAAAATTTACTCTAAGGGAATAGTTCTATAAGCAGTAGTTTCAAATTATATGTAGTTTAAACATACAAATGATTCTTTTTATGGTCTTTGTTGGATTTATTGTTTATTCTTAGCGCATTTCAGAACATGGATAGCTGAATCTTAATTGAATCCTCCAAAAATGAGCTGACTGAAAACTTGTTGGTGTACTAAATATAGCTGCAAATAAAATTTTATAGCAGTGGTTTTAGATGCACATTAAAACATACTAGTGATATTATTCATCTGTAATGTGTGGTCTTCCTTTGTGGGATGTGTTGCTGGTTCATCAGGGCTACATTATAGCTTTAGAAGACCTTAATGTTACTTCATGATGATGAAGCTGGGTTGTTGGCTGAATCTATATCGTCATACAGTGCACAGAGGACCATTAGAGCACTCAGACTTGATCCAGACTACAGGGTGTTAAGTCAGGAAGGGAGCGGCTAACCGGAGCAGCTGACCTGTGTGAGAGCAGGCGCCTCGGCTGTGCTTTCTAGCTGAAAGCCTGTGGAGGAAGGCTGTGACTTGTGTTTCCTGCTAATGAAATGTATCTCTGCCAGCACAGAAGTTCTTTTTAGAAATGTTTATAGTGTTTATAACATATTATATAGCCCGCCATAAATGTCCTGTCCTGTAGTCAGAGCATACTTTAGTTATATGTATACACAATTGTTATTGTAACACTTTCAAGTGGTCAGATATTCATTATTCTAGCACAGCAGGAGATGGGAAATGGAAACTGGACTTGTACATCTTTCTAATTAAACTATTGAACTATGATATAATAGCCTGCTTCAGTGGCTTCAGTATCCTCAAATGTCTTTTTAAGGAAAAAGTGCAACTGGTATTAGGGACAGGAAACTGAGCAAATAGGTTGATGTTGCACAGGGAGACGTTTATCGATTAGGTCTATTTTCAATCTGACTTAGTCATGCAAAAGGCATCTACTGTGACCAGCACTGTCACACCACGGGCAGGTCTTAACAGGAGCGTGCAGACATAAGCCTTTTGCGGTTATTCTGGAACTTTGTGCACACATTGTGTGTTCTGGAACTTTGTGTTCTTCACTTGTTCTTTAATTTATTCATTAGTTTTGGAAAATTGTTCACCATGATGCATTAAAGCTGTTTGCAAGTCTGTGCTGATGCTACAGGTTTTTTGTCAGGGAATGAGCAAAATTGTCTTTTAAAGTGTTTTAATAATAAATGAATTATTATTAATGAGAATCATTATTCTCATCATTTTTCGAGCAATACTCAGTAGTGTTTATAATGTTTTCAATCATTACTCACTAGTGTAAACAAAATCATTCTTGCTGGTGTGGAATTTTTGGACTGATAATTAACTTGTTAGGAGATGCCAAAACTCTGAATCACTGGTTAATTAAGCCAATCTGATTTTGGCAAACTACTTAATTATTAGTTATTTAATACTTGCAATTATTTATTTTATTAATAATGTTGTTTATGTCTTTTTTAATCAATTCCCTAATTGATTCAAACAGAATAGGCAAATATTATATTGAGCATCAATATGTAGTAAATCTGTTACATTATTGTTTCAGGGTTTTTTTTGCTTGTTGTCCTTCATTGATCTAAAACATGTTTCAATAATAGTTTACAATTTACAATGAGATTGTTCTTGAAGTCTCCCTACATGCAATAATGTTTGTATACTATTAAAATGCAAGGTTTTGTTCAAAAATAATAAGGAATATGCCATTACAGTTTTTATCTGATGTTCAAATCCACATTTGTCAGAAATTGTCATTCATGTCAAACAACCCCGTGTCATGATACTCTCACCTTCGTACTTTGCTGTGTGTTTGGTGTTTTTGGGATCATTTGTGCACTCCTTCTTTCTCTAAATTAAAGAGTGTTTTACTGTTTCCAGCATAGCAGATATCATATGTATGTATGTGTGTACGTATGTATGTATGTGTGCATGTATTTATACACACACGCACACAATCTTGCTCTTTTTGCACCATATTTTTTTATAGATCATATGTATAGTTGTATTTGGTTGTATATTTTTTTTAAATTGCACCTTCTGTATTTAAAGTTACATGTATGCACCTGGGGTTTGAGAGTAACGTAACTTCAATTCTCTGTATGTCTGGTACGTATGGCAGATTTGACAAAGTTGACTTTGACTTTGACACACTATAGACAAGAAGTTAGAGTTCAAATGTAAGTGTCTGGTTTTCAGTATTCTATATTATTTAGTCTGTAGTAACATTAACATTAGTAAGTATTTTAGAACTGATCATCGATATGGAATCATAATTGACCATTTTTAAAGGCTCAGATTGGTTTAGAAGGCAAATCAGGTCTGCATTTAGTGTGTTGACATTACCTTCATGTTGAATCTTGAAGAAGTATCACTGAGATTCCTAACAGCACAATTTCTTCTGGTTTACATATAATTGTACGAAATTTAATTCAACAGGATAATGACCCCAAGCATTGATATCCTGTCCAAAGAATAGCAAAAGGTTTTGAAATGTATGTCTTGGCCTCCACAGTCTCCAAATCTTTCTCCCATTGAGCTGCAGGGATGAGCTGTACCAACAAGTTTGAAATGAGTGTCCAGCAAATGAGACAGAATTGTTTGCATGCTTGAAAAGGTGCTTGGAGCGTTTCCACAAATTGCTGGAAGGGACACTGAATCTGTGCTGCTGTGTTAAAGGCAAGGAGTGGTTATTTTGATTAAACTTTAAAACCAGTCAGTGACGATTGTTTTAAGGATTTACCATTTTTTGTATAATTTATAATAAAAAAGCCTGTTGTGTGTGTGTGTGTTTGTGTAAATTCTAAATAATTCTATTTTTATTTTTTTGTGTGTGGGAAATGGTAACTCGTGTCATTCTACTTTTAATGTTATTGGACTGAAAGGACTACACGTGACCAACATGAAAGTGTATTCATATCAGGAGACACAAAACAATGAATTATGAATGGCTCCCGCTCTGCTATCATCCCTTTTGTTTTTTGAGCACTTACGGCTGTGCTGCAGCCTTTTAGCCACTGTGTCTTTGTAGCAGAACAATATCTCATTATTGTCTGGAGTGCTTAGGAATACTAATGAACTGTGAAACTTAATATTATTGCAAATCCAAGCTTTACAAAGTGTTTTCATTCAAAGTGATTCAGGTCATGCACAACCTGCTAAGTGGTGCTTTCATTGGATCAATTCAATGTCCATGTTTCCTCACTTCCATTTTCAGTCGGTAGCATTACAAATGAGTTGGTGACTTAGACAGAAATTGTAAGACATGAGGGGTTTTGGAGAAGAATGTCTGTAATGTGGTCTGACTTTCCGTGTGTGTGTGTTTGTGGTTTTCTTTAGGCACAGCAGCAACAGACAGCCAGCAAACGTCCTAGCAACAGCACTCCACCTCCAACTCAGCTCAACAAAATCAAGTACTCAGGCGGCCCACAGATTGTCAAAAAGGAGCGCCGGCAGAGCTCGTCACGCTTTAACCTCAGCAAGAACCGTGAGCTACAGAAGCTCCCTGCCCTCAAAGGTACAGTGATGGTTTGTGTTTGATCTGCTTGTGAAAGAAAAGTTGAGTATTTTTTATTGTGTATTTTAGAGAGTTTAGTAAAAATGTAAAAAAAAAAAAAGGGTACCAAGCAAAATTATGTTACCATTAGGGCTAGGCAATATAGCATATAAATAATTCCACAATGTTCGTAACCTGTAGTTGCGACACAGTATATATCTTGACATTTAAAATTTCCTCAAAAGCATTTTAAGTATCATTTTGACACCACAACAAATAAATTCCAGCAAACCTAGAATTCTATTCCATAGCTACATGTTATCATTTTTGAGGTTTGGGTGTAATCAGCAGTTGGGCAATAAGATGAGTCTGTGTATTTTCTTTCATTTAGTTGGATTCTTTCCAACTAAATGAAATCTTTTATTTAATTTTATTTGGATTTAGTGTGCTGTTTTTGCACATTTACATTTCTTTGAATCATGCTCGGTGCACGCCAGTTTAGCTGGTTTACTGAACGAAACTTCAAGATCCTATGCTAAGTTAGCCCTTCTGGTTTATTGTCTTGCTAGAATTTTCGATTCCTTCCAGAGCGTAATTGTATTTCTATTTTTTTCTATATTTTTTTTCTAATTTGTGTATTATTGTATATTATTGCTAACTTTTTACAGTTCAAATTTCAGAAATCTGTCAATTTGAGAACACGTTTGTCACATTTGACAAATGCAAGATTTTAAGTCATTCTCGTTTTATCTTCATGTTGTTCTCTGACTCTCATTGAGAATCCATATCCTGCCCAACCAGACAAAGGGCGAGAAAGTGATAGGGAGCACATGATGACTTGCTGGCAGTAATTGGATCACTAGTGCAAGTGTCTGCAATAAGTAGGACAGTGAAAGCTCGTCACAACACGCCATGTGGACAGTTTAGACTCCCTGCTGTGTGACCTACAGAAACAGTCAGATGTAATTGACTCAGGTGGAGTTGTGCTGTTGAGAGAATATTGAATCGATGTGTTTATAGTACCATACCAACATCCTGACTTATACATTCACAAAAGGCCTTTATTCATATTTATTTTGCACAAGGTTGTGTAGACAATGACAGACAGATAATAATCGTAACACTTGAGCTGCTTAGCGGTATGCTCTGTACGCTGCTGGTATTACTTTTGTAATTACTCACAACGGTGTGAGCAATTTTAGTTTGTTAGTACCATTCATAGCAGGAGCAGATGTATCTTCAGGCACATTTGACATTTATATTTGAGTGTGGGCAAGTCAGCAGATGACAATTTTGTTTCTTAGCCACACGGTTACATATCACAGCCTAAAGTGAATGGATATTGAGGTATTTGGAAATTAATCTGTACAACAGATTCATATGTAACCTCCATTAGAGGCATTACATGTTTGCTTCTGATGTTATAATTACAACACCTGATGTATTTTATACCTCAAATTTATGTGCAATGGCCTATTGGCTGCCAATCAGTGACTACTGTCCTAAAGCAGAAAATAATTTTCTGTATTTTCCATCAGCACATTAAGCTAGTATGTCAGAAAATCTTGTCTCAGGGAAAGTTGAGAATGAAGAATTCTATTAACTACCATACCCTGAGATACTTTTCTTACTTTAATAAATTAAAGAATCTATACCATCCCAGACAACTGATTTATTTTTGACAAACTGAAATGGAGTTTTCTTGCTGTAAAATTCATAAAGCTGGATGGTATTTTAAGGTTTTCAGAATTAACGGCTCAGTAAAATGGATTTTAAATGATTACTTTTCGGGCTGGGTTTTTCACTTACAGGTTTGTGATTGACGAGTAGTTTTAACACCGACAGCAGTACAGTAATCCCCTGCTTTTCGTGGGGGTTAAGTTTACACTTGGATTGCATTTAAAGACAGCTCACGGTTTTTGGGGAATAAAACCTGATCTACTCGGGCTAAAAATACAAATAAGGGCTCGTTGGAAAGGTCTCCTGGAGATCTACCGAATTGTGGAGTTTGAGGTGTCTGCCTGCTTTCCCCGCCGAGATATGCAACTCGGAAGGTCGCGGGACAAAAGTATTGGGACATTGCAGCGCGCTGAATAGGTCCCCTTGTTTGGAAACCTCCAGAAAAAATATATTTATTGCCACAAAAAAGGCAGAAGATATTTGTAGTTTCTGCGTTATTGTGGGGAGTTTCGTTCTCAAAACAAAACTGGAGGATTATTGTAAATACTTTCAGTGACGGAAATGTGCAATCCTCACACAAGTATCTGCACTTACAAAAATACCTATAATTTGGTATGAATTCTTATGTCCTTTTTAGCTCTTTGATACAAGCAGGTAAATCTTTTAATTGAAGTGCTTTTAATATTGATTATGAGTTTGAAATAGAAATTTTAAATAGTGTAGCCAAACAACAAAACTCACTAAGGGTTATGTCTGTGCAACTCTGACTAGCATTTAATTTTTTAATCCCTAGATTGCACATCCTTAATTGATTAATTGATTAATTGCATCTTCAGTTTGTTGCATGGCAGTAGTGACATGATCTAAATGAGCTGTTCTCAGATGCTGATTGGGCCTGCAGCTTAAATACATTCATCTTTTTTAAGTTAGTTTCATTAGGCTGAATAATTCGAATTTAGTGGTTTGCTATATTGGATCATAATCATTACAGTAATATTATAACCGTTTTGTAAAGCAGTTTTACAGAAATATTGGTTACTTATCAGATTGTCACATAAATGCTGTTAAATGCAAGTTTTATTGAATTTAATTGTCATATGTGACAGTTTTTTAACAGCGTTGTCTATCGCAGTGATGGATCGTGGTGAATTACAACACAACCCCTGTCTCGTCCACATACAATTTACACCTATTGTGCGTATAGTCACTGAGCAAAATTTTTTGCTATCAGATTTCTGCTTTCTTATTGTCTAATTTAATAACTTCAAAACTCCCCTATAATTCAGTAGAGGTTGCTGGTTGATCTAACTGTAAAGTGTACAGAGAAAATTGCAATGTTTGGTTGCTATAAGCAAGAATCAATGTGGAAAAATAGAGTTTTGGAGTGGTTGCTATGTAACGTCTTTTAATTTGTTGAGTGTGTTCAGTTCTCACACGTGCAACATCCAAAGAGTCTTGTCTAACAGATGCGAGCTCTGCTGTAGTGACGTCTGTCTCTGTGTTTGTTTATGCCACCATCAACGCATGAGTCTAACCCGTGTATGCTGTTAGTGGTCTGGCACCAATTCTGGAAGTCCGCATGGCAAACAAACAGAGGAAGCTTTGAGGTCTCCCTTTCCTGCTTTTGTGCAGAGAAGCTCGGTATGGAATATACTTTGGGTGACCAATTTTTCAATATGGAGTTTTTTTCTTCATAGTGTCAATGTGAGCACTTCATGGGAATGAAATAAAAAATGCAGTTTAATAGTAATAGTCCTTAAAACTGCTGTTTGAGCCAAATATTTCAAACCATTCTACAACAAAAAACAAATTTCCTTAAATTCAAAGCATTATTTACTGCACTTCATGCATTTTCTAGGTGTGTTAAAAGTTTTTGTACAAAGTAGAGCCAACACTCCGTGCTCATTTAGAAAGATCTAGCACACAGTACATTGAACTCAAGTCATCCACTTCCAAATTTAAGTAACACAGTTTTCCAAACTGAACACATGGAAGCAAAATCAATCACTTTAGACTCGAGAATAAATAAATTAAACATGCATGAATCCATTTTATTTTAACTCCTGAAATGTACATGCTTTATTATGCCTACACAATTACATACACCAAATGGAAAGCCTTTTTGAGACTGTACAGTAATGTGTTCTATAAAAGGGCTATAAATGGAGCTTATTTTGGTTTGTTTACAGCACAGCAGGGTTTTTGTTCCACCTGCTCTGCTTGACCAGAGCTCACCCTGAGTGTGCTGTAAATATGGAGTAGCAGTGAGAATGTGATTCATTTCATTAAGCTCCTTGTTATGCATATAATATATATAGTTATCAGTACATGTAATATTTACTATGTTGTATGGGAAGAAATGTTTGAAATTAAATTACAATTACATGTTCAGTCATCCGTTGGCTCTTCCTTTTTGTTGCCGTAACAGTTATGGTTTTGTTTTGAAATGATCTCTGTGACCTGTGACTTGTGTGTGCATGTATACCATCTGTGTTTGATCTGGGTGGCAGATAACATGTAGGTATTTGGCTTTGTTTGAAGATAGGTCAGATCAGATTTGTTTCAGTTTTGTGTTTGCATCTTTGGAAAAGATTACAGACTGCTTTAGCAAATTAGAAACACTGTAAAGGTTTTGCCATGATATTGTTCGATTTAATCAGACACTGCTTTGTTATGTTGTGCATTACCATCATCTTTCTCCAACCTGAAGTTAAATGGAGTCTGCTGAGCTGAGCCTGTTCCTGTTTTTGGCGGAGTGGGGAAGTGGACTGACTGGTTGTTTTAGCCCTGGAGTTGAAGGCTTGGTCTCATGACTCCCTGACTGTACTGTTCAGCAATGACCTTGTGCTGCTGTGGGGCTGGGTATGGCCAGCTATCTCATCTTGTGCCATATTGTAACCAACTTGCCAATAGATACTGAATTCAGATCATTTTGAGGAAAACATTTTCAATCCAACATCATGACTTGGAAAAAAAGATTTGGCATTAAAAGGACATACTTAATTTGTTTTCAGCCATAGTCATTGTTATTTAGATATATGTTTATATATAGCACGAGGTACCAATATAAGTGTGAATTTTGAAGTATACTGAATGATACTGTATAGTCTTCATTTAGTGTCTTTTCCACCATTTTGTTGTATTCACATTTGACAAACTGATGTTACTCCCCCATTTTGTCATAACCTCCTTTAAGACCCCGAGGAGAATTCTGCCGTTCCTCAAAAGCAGGACTTTTGTGTTTGACCACTAGACGATGGTTGCATTATGTAATCAGTTCAGCTAATGCAGCCCTCCATAGGACTGTAGAGATTCAGGATTGCCAGCTGGATAGTGCTGGGTATATTGATATAGTGCTGTATGTTATATAAGTTACAGTGTAGTGTTACATCATGCGTATTATCACACAGCTTTTCTTCAGAACTCAGTATGTCATGGATGATTCGGTGCAGCACAGCATGTAAAATGCTGAATAATATTCTTTTGCATTAACATGCAGAAAAATATAAACATAGTATATTGGGGAAATTGTATTTTTGCCACCTCTGCAGTTAATAAATTAAACATGAGAAAACTCCAAACTATCATGTTTTGTTGATTTCCTTTGAGGCTGCAGATGCTATTATACATTTGTTAGTAATTTCTCTTTTTGGCCAACAAACTCAGAAGTGAAGCCCCACCCTATAAATACAAGAACTGAAATAGTGTGCCTGAATGTTGTGCCAATGCACCCTTATTACATATCCCAAACAATGGGAGATTATAAGGATTACACAATTTTGGCTATAAATGTAAATACCATAAAGCCTGCAGCCAGCATCCATCTAGATTAGAGTCAATGGTGTTATATTTTAACTTTTTGGTGGCATCATCTGACACACACATTTCAGCTTCATATTTTGCTAACATTAGGTTTCAGCTGTGTGACAAGTGACAAGTTGTGTGGGAATCACCAGTGCAAACCAAAAGCCATAGCTGTTTGGGTTTCACATGCAAACACTCTATAATGTACCTTAGACTCATTATTTCCACATTGTTCTACTTTTACTGTCTTTATTGAATACACTGTCAGTGTCTCACTGTCAGGTTCTTTGTTATAAGACATGCCTCCTCCTGTTTTATTATTTTATGATTGTAGTGTGTCCTTAAGCATGGACACTATAAATAAGTGTATGTGACTGACTTTCAGTACAGTCGTAAAGTATGCTGAACAGTAGTTGGCAGCTGGTGACTTTAGAGTGTGGTTGTTTTGAAGCAGCTTATTTAAATGTTATTTCATAATAAAGATAGTACAATTAAATACACATTTGTGTGATGCAATGGAAAGAAATTTGCAGTTTTATGTGCACACTCAGTTGATTAGTGAAATTTAAAATTCATAATTCACAATTGCTGGGAAACTGCCACAGACCGCGATTACTTAGGTTTATATCTATGTGTGTTTGTTTATTTATTTATTGATGGAAGATGAGGGAACATAAGTGGTTCATCCCATATCTATTGTGATTATCAGCCTGCACTCACTCTACCATTCAGTCTTCTACTAACAACCTCTGATTGCTGAGAGCAGATCTGAAGTGGAAACCTAAGCAACTGAATCTGAACACAGTTATGCATCCTTTCTTAATCAGTGTAGCACTGTAACACCAATCCATTAATTCACAAGTAAGTAAAAAAGTATTTCTGTCCGATTTATATATTGGTATAACATGAGACTGTAGTATGATGTAAAATTTAAAACTATGTGGATAAGCTGGATTTCCTGTTACTTAGCCATTTAAAAAAATTTTTTTTTTAAATTTTATTTACATTGCATCTAAGATCTGACCTTTAAATAATAATAGGTTTCCTTTTTGGATATGTGTTTTCCGTATGGAAAACATTTTATAATGCTTTGTAAAAATTTCTTTTGATGTAATTTAAAGAGATGAAAATGGACAATCGGATCTAAACAAACTATATCTGATGTGTTAGAGTTTTAACATAGTACAATAGTAATACAACAATACTAACTTTATTGTTCCCTTTGATTTATACTCTCTTATTTAATGTTTAAAGTTAATGTCTGATGAAAGTGTGTCATCCAGAAAAATAAATAAATAAATGATTTCTTGTTTGAAATGCCAACTAGGGCATTATAACTATTTTGGTGTGTGTAAGAGAGTCTGTTTCCAGTTATGAAACTAACTGGCTTTTGTCACATACCTGTTTGATATTTAGAGAGTTTGGCAGCTTTGAGATAATCAGGTAGGCCTTCAGTTAGACATTTGAAGTGCTGGTGTAAAGTCAAGGATGCACTATACCATTTTCTTTTTTACATCAAACAGATAAAGCTTGAAAAATCAAGTACAAAGTAGGTAATGCGACCTCACATGAGAAAAGTAGCTTGATATTTATGTTAGTCAAACTGCAATCAAAGTTCAAATAAAGGAAAGTGTCAGATTCCAGTCCTGTAAGACCACAATTGTGTTGGTGATGAGTTGATTAAAGTTATCGTTGTTGTCATATTCGACCCCTTGATTTAACTCTGTAACCGATTCAGTGACTTGCTGAACACATCTTGATTACTACATATTTTAAGGACAAGCCATGTCTTAAAAGAATATTTTAATGTAAGCAGATTGATTAAGCATAACCTTTTCACATCAGCTGAAGTAAGCTTTCAGAAAGTTACATCACTGTAGTCCAGGTCAAAGAACAAAGCTTGTTGCACCCAATAATTGTTCAGGCACATTTGTTCTGCAGTTGCAGAGAGACAGTCAAAGCAATGACAGTTAAAATTGTTGCTATATATATTTATATATTTTACTTCTGCTAGTATCTGTTTATTTGAGCCATCATTTCATTGAAGTAAGAATACCCTTACTCCAATGTGGATTAAGGCTAATCTACCAAGCTCTTCCTAGGCCACCTGCGGTTTTTGTATAATCTGTCCTCCTGGAGAATATGTGGCTTCTCTAACCTGTCTTTTTCTGGAACTTTTACTTTCGCATGCTGTTTATTTTTTTATTTTTTGTGTTACTGTGTGTTGTTGAAGCAGTTTAAAAATACAGCCTTTTTAGTACATCCTGGCATACTGGAAACATTCCAGGTTACTATATTTATATAGATCTATTACGTGCGCGTGTGTGTTTTTTTAAAATTTTTTATTATATATATATATATACACACACACATATATATACATACATATATTGCTTCTTCAGTCCTCCCCCACTGGTCATGCTCAGAGTGACTCTCTGCAGCTGTTGCATAAGGGTTCCTGTCTCACACTAATAACTCAACCTGTGAGGCGTTGAAGAATGAGGTGGATGTAGAAGATATTTAGGGAGGCACTGTTTTAGATTTAACTCCCTGTTTGCCAGGGAAAGTGGATTATTCCAATGGTACTGGTGGTCACTTGACTCACTTGGTTGCGTTTGAGACTTTTTTGCGTTTTGGTTTTTTTTTTGTACTCTTAAGTTTTCAGGAGAATGTCTAATTAGTAGGCCTGGGAAAGTTAACGCGTTATCGCGTTAGTGCATTATTTACTTAACGCCGACAATTATTTTATCGCGTGTTAACGCAGGATTTTAAAATCCTTTTATTTTGAAAGGTGCTTTCACCGTGAGCAGGGGCGGACTGGGACTTTCTTTACCAGGTTGGGTATGCGCATCTCGGCCGCATCTTGGGCCTTTTTGCAGAACG
>JBBPDC010000149.1:5897830-5909749 GCA_037974485.1 Hemigrammopetersius urotaenia | reverse complement strand
CTTTAAGTCCATCTCATGAAAAATCGGAGCAGAAACAAAGGTGTTGCGTTTATATTTTTGTTGAGTGTATGATGCAATTCAGTGCAATGCAGTTGATTTCTAATCACTGCAGATTTTTGTTTAAAACAATTTTTGCCTATTCTGAAATGATTCCATCATCATGCATGTATACATTTACACTGCCTAAGATGAACAAATATAATATGGTTGGTTGTTTTTTTAAATGTTTTTTTTTTTTTTTTTATGTTTTTCTTAATCATTTTTACTAAATGTTCAAACATTGCAGTTTTTCCACATTTGTAAGAAATTACTCTGGGGAATTTGGGCTTTTATGTTTATTTGACATGGAATGACCCTGAGTTAGATATACCCTTTGACATAGATAAAAGGTCACCCCGTCTCCATGGTTACATCAGTTCTTTTTTCACGCTCTGGTCATTCAGAGGTGATATAAAACGCTGAATTATTGGCTGTTCCACAGTTAATGTGTACATATATGTATTATTTTACAGATTAGCCCAGAGTGATCAATGTTTAATTCATGCTTAGTTTTCACCATGTGTTTTTACACTCCTAAATACTGTATGTGACCCTGCACAGTGACAATGTTTTTTGTTCATAAATACCTGTGAGCTTCAGAGCATTCCACATTTTGTCAGTAGATGGTAATCACTTCCCTGTCTGGGTTTGGAGGTGCAAATGTAAGCAGTTAATTTCTAGACAAGCTAGGAGATTCTTCTACATCCTAAAATGTATTGTTGGTGCCAAAAAACAATGACTACCACCCCTCTTGAGGAGGTGTGTCCAACTTAATTGACAAATAGAACCTTCTGTCTTTGCTTACACACGATCACTAGGGAGTTTGGCTAATTATCCATCACAAATCTCAGACACCTTCACTTCTTTTTGCTTTTGTAATTCATGTGAACACACAGAAGTACTAAATATGTTCATACACATAGTGAAGTGCTATATGCAAACCATTTACTTTCAACATAAATAGCACCTGAATAGTTCACTTCTCCACTCCTGCAGCTCCCCAGACAATTCTAGTCAATACCAGTTGATACATCTTCCTATGGTCATCTGAAGGAGGTAGCAGAAGTGGCAGTAGAGATTGTCTACTTCCTCTCTTCTGATTGGTGTGTGCTTCCAGCTCATTGAAGATGCACAAACCAGTCAGAAATGGGAGGACTACACTAATAATTCCTATTGATTTTCCATCAAAGTGAAAAAGAAATCCTCCCTGTTAAAAAAATTGCAACAGCACTTGACTGTAAAAATACTCTGTTCATACATGAATGCACTTTATGTTGATAGTCATACACAATGTTTTTTCTTGTAGTTTTCAATTAATCTCTTCAGGACTCTGCCTCCTTCTTCCAATCCTACGGGGGCAGAGTTTGATCCTGAGGAAGATGAGCCCACATTGGAAGCTGCTTGGCCCCACTTGCAGGTCAGTGCCACCCTCTGTGCCTCACTAGTAAAAGACATTCATTCAGATTTGTTGTTGTAGGAATTGTTGTATCTGTTATTAAATTGTAAAATCAACAAGTTTCTGTCATGCTAACAAAGGAGATGCACTCAAAGCAGGCTGAGAAAATGCTCACCACACTGGCATATCAGATGTCATGGCCACTTTGTGTCTAGTTGTTAGTAATTTATGACAACACCTGTCACAGGATAAGCATAACTAAGCTCAATTGTGTTCACTTCAGCACCCAGTCTTCTGTGCAGAGCTCTCTGATGCCATATCATTTTAGCAACCATGAAGCCAAGGTTCCACTGCACCTGCAACACTTGAAAGGCAAACAAAATGTATTGCTTATTTATTACTCATAGGATACTCTTCCACCCAGTAAGGAAGCCTCTGTTTTAGCAGTGAAGTATGTCTACTCTTGCTCTTTAAGCACACATAAATTGGTCAGTGTCAGCCTACCTTTATGGCCAATGAATGAAACCACTTCTGTACACTGATTTACATGAAAAGATAGTATGTTAGAAAGCACTGCTGGCTTGGATCATATGGTGGTACCACAGCCACCAGACTGTACTACAAGCACAATGGGTTCAGTGTGACTTTATGATTGTTGAAATAATAATTTAAATCTTATTTAATTGGACTATGACTGATTTTTGTTCTCTGCTCTTTTTTAGCTGGTGTATGAATTTTTCTTACGGTTCTTAGAGTCACCTGATTTCCAGCCTAATATTGCCAAAAAATACATCGACCAAAAGTTTGTATTGTCTGTAAGTACACCCAGGCCTCACCAAAACTGTTCTCACTGTCATTACACTTATCAAACTGTCTATTCAAACATCTGAGACTGCTGGAGTTCCATCTTGATTATTTTTCACACATTTACTTTTAGAAATGTGTTATAAATGACCCTGGCATGATGCACATGATTCACATATGTGTTGACGGATTACATTGTGTAAAACGGTTAAAATGATTTGAACTGACACACTTTTGCTGGAGAAATATTTTTGTTTCCTAACTTAACTATTTAAGATGCTATTTAAGATCATTTCCAGTGAAGGGATAAGACATTTTACATGTTTAATTTTTACAGTATTTATATAATTTAGACTGTGGTATAATTTCAAGTGACTTTTGCTTTTGAAGCTACTGGAACTGTTTGACAGTGAAGACCCCAGAGAGCGAGACTTCTTGAAGACCATCCTACACAGGATCTATGGCAAGTTCCTGGGACTTAGAGCCTACATTCGTCGACAGATAAACAACATATTCTATAGGTGCGGCATCTGTATCTCTTTATGGATGTTATTAGAATAGTCTAATTTTGGGAGTTTTTGTACAGAAATTATTTCTTTAATTTAAATAATCTTTAGTATCTTTGATCACTTTAATGATATGTATAAGATACCAACTAAGAAGTTTGTCTTAAATGCAACTATACATTTTTTTGTTGTTTTTTTTTTTTTTAACAATATTAAATAATGTGGTTACTTTAAGACATTTTTATTATTCCAGTGATTAGCTATGGTCTCTCTTTGCAGGTTTATATATGAAACAGAGCATCACAATGGTATTGCAGAGCTCTTAGAAATCTTAGGAAGGTGAGTGCACCTGCTGACACTGTTGCCATGACAAACCTGACTAAAGAGAAGACCTCTCTCTCATCTGTATTGGATTGAATGGACCTGGAATGTCACATGACCAGATCTGTGTATCCTGTTCGTTTCACAGTATAATTAATGGCTTTGCCCTGCCGCTGAAAGAGGAGCACAAAATGTTCCTGATCCGGGTGCTGCTGCCACTGCACAAAGTCAAGTCTCTCAGTGTCTATCACCCTCAGGTATTGCTTCCACAAATGCTCCCCTTATATGCCTTATATTCGATAAAAATCCTATGTAAATCCTCTCCTGTCCTACTGCAAAATTACTGGGCAGTGCATAAGGCTCTGGATCTTAATCTTAATAACAGAGGTTAACAAAAAAACATTCTGTAATCATCAGAAACACACTGTTCTAAACCAGTTTTTCATGCTGATTTCAGTTTTTTCAGTCACATCAACTTTTTTAATTAAGTAACTGTTTCAATATTTTCATTGCGAAGTCAGACAGGCGCACACTCTGGCATAGACGTAATGATCAGTGTCAGTCAGCTACCACTGTTTCTAATTATACCAATAGTCATGCAATATATAACTAGCATCATCACAAAAACTGTAAGCGTGGGAAAAACTAAACACAGATTTGAAATCAGCATGAAAAACACTACAGAACCCACATACACTTATCTCTTATGATTTTGACCTGTGTAATACAGATGAGGTGCACTATATATTTTTTCTTGCTGTAACATATCTAACTCATACTTACTTATTATTTACCTCATGACTTCAGTCACAGGAGTTGGAGCCATTGTGTACATGGGTTCCTCATAATTGTCCCAACTGTCCATTCATACAGTTTAACCAGCATTAATGACAGTATATTACATGAAGATCTTGTATTCTACTCCTCTGAAATATTGTTTTTCCTACAGCTAGCATACTGCGTTGTGCAGTTTTTGGAAAAAGACAGCAGCCTAACTGAGCCTGTAAGTGTTTTGTGCCGTTTTACTTTGTGATGTTTTTCTTTGTTTTTTATGTGTCTTGACCAGCATTTCATTTCATTTTCTTCTGATTTTGATTAATTGACAACCCAAATTGTTACACATACACACTTTCTCCCATTTTGTCTCTCTCAGTTCTAACGCCGTCTTGCCTCGTTCTGTCTACTCCAGGTTATAATGGGTCTCTTGAAGTTCTGGCCCAAGACCCACAGTCCTAAAGAGGTTATGTTCTTGAATGAGTTGGAGGAGATCCTGGATGTCATTGAGCCTTCAGAATTTGTCAAAGTTATGGAGCCGTTGTTCAGACAGCTGGCCAAGTGTGTATCGAGTCCACACTTCCAGGTAGAAAACCACACTACCGCCATTGTTCTTCCCTGATTCTACGAAAGTGAACCGTTTTCCCTTAATTACCTTTTCTGTCATTAACATGATGCGTAATGTAACTAGCAAAAAAACAGGTCAGAAGTTTAACCACTTGAACTGAATACCTTTTGTACTCCAGGTTGCTGAGAGGGCGCTGTATTACTGGAACAATGAGTACATCATGAGTCTAATCAGTGACAATGCTGCCAAGATCCTGCCCATCATGTTCCCTGCTCTTTATAAGAATTCCAAGAGCCACTGGAACAAGTAAGCCACCCACAACTGCAGTGTTATCAGTTACACTCATGAAAGTAGAAGTAGTAATCATAATATGATGTGCACAAGCAAAATACAAACAAAACTGCAGATTTCTGTGAATGGGTTTCAGATGTCGCAAGACCTGTTATCTTACGGTGGTTCTTCCATTCATTTAGGACAATCCATGGACTTATTTACAATGCTCTGAAGCTCTTTATGGAGATGAACCAGAAGCTGTTTGATGATTGTACTCAGCAGTACAAAGCTGAGAAGCAAAAGTAAGTAAAGAAGTGAAAGGGAAACAAATGAGACAGAATGAGAGCACAGAGAGAAATCAAGATATACAATCCACACAGATCCTTGACATTGGTCCCTGAGAGTTGTAGCAGTAGATAAAGAACCCATTTAAAAGGTCCAAGCAGTTTTACTACTACAGTAAGCCCCCATTATTCGCGGGGGTTACGTTACACAAGCACCAGCGTATAATGAAAAACCGCGTTGTTGTGTTTTGGTAAAAAAAAAATGCCTTAAAATGGACAGACAGAGAGAGAGAGAGGGTGTGTGTGTAAGAGAGAGCCCTACGGCCATGCACGGGGAGCCAGAAGAACTAAAATGAGTTTTAAAATAAACATATTGGCACGAAAAATTTTTTAAAAACCGGAGAATATTTGAAGGTTCCGCGTTGTTTTGAATATTTCCGCGGAAAACGTTCTCAAAAAAAAACCAAACGCATGTGACTGGATCCGCGAGTCCCTATCCGTGTAAAAACTGGGGGTTTACTGTATTTCTTACTTATGACACAGTATAAACTGTTCTGTTTTCTCTTCCCCAGAGAGAAGTACAAACTGAAGGAGCGAGAAGAGATCTGGCACAAAATTGAAGAGCTTGCAAAACAGAACCCTCAGGTTTACTCAAAACTTCACACTTGCATTCAGACAGTACTTAAGAGGCCGTTTAAAAAGGGGGGGTACAGTTCACAGTTGTTACTGAACTAGTGAAGTCCGTTCTATACTGAAGTATTTGCTTTATTTGCCTTATTAAGTGCATTTATCGTGGAATTTAAATTCAAAATGTTGATGTCTTGCCTCAAGAGGGTCTTTCATTAGAAACTTGCAAGATGGACCTAAGCTTTGGGTATTTTTTTAAGCTTGTACTTTAATTAATGCTCAAGACTTATTGTTTTCTAATTATAGCAGGGCTTCTCTCAAGAGTTCTGGTTTACTCTAAAGGCACATATTAAAAGACTAAAGATTTTAATTATGGTGATATTATCTAAGTGTGCATATCCATGGAAGTTGAAAATGGCATTTAATGAAAACTTTTTAAATTTTTTAGAGTGTGAAGGTACATCCTAATCTCCGACCAGGGCTGCCTCAAGATGAGGTCAGTTATTCTAAATAAAATGTATTGTAATTTATTGTAATATGATTGGTGTGTGTGAAAATTAAATGGGTGTGTGTGTGTGTGTGTACAAACAGTATATGATGTATAATGAGAGCCCAGGGGTGCCCCACTACTCTATGGAGACAGAGACCCCCACGGCTGAGGACATCCAGCTGCTGAAGAAGACTGTGGAGTCTGAGGCCACACAGGTATTAGGCCTGAAATTTTGATCTGAAACCAAATGTAGTCCAACTCTGCCAAACTCAGATTTTGAACCTGTCTGTATCCCAACAAACCTCTACTCTACCAACAGCACACTACAAAAGGTTCCTCTAGATTCCAAGCTAGTAAAAGTAACCAAAGGTTCTGTAGCACGTCTTCTGATATACAGTGAGGGGGAACATGTCCTTTTGTTTTTGACATTTAAAGTATATTTCAACTTCAGGTGGCAAAACTAAGATGTCTGAATACTTTACCTTTACTTTATAGACCTCTGTACAGTTTTAATATTGGGTCCTGCTGTGGGTCCAGTGTTGTAGTTCATAGTGGCACTGGGTGAAAATCTCACCATCATAAATTGTGTAACAACAAAGCCATTGAACTATATTATTACTTCTAGCTGCAAATGTCAACTAAAAGAATCAATGATGTTGCAGAGTGAATATTTTGTCTTAATACAAATAGGTTATGTTGCTGGTTTCTGTAATTCTGTAAGTGGATTTAAAGGTATGCCTGATGCATTTCAGGGGATGAAGGAGATTAAGAAGGATAAGGTGCTGATGCGACGGAAGTCAGAGCTGCCGCAGGATGTGTACACTATAAAGGCCCTGGAAGCCCACAAGCGGGCGGAGGAGTACCTGACGTCTAATCAGGAAGCTCTCTGACCAGAGAACACCGCCACTCTTCACCGGCACCACGCCTAATCTGTCCCTCTTGTCTTTGTCCAGAAATGTCGCCTGCTGTAAACTCCTCTCTTTGCCTCTGCCACCTTCTATCCTCACCTCCTCTGGAGAGCCCTGTCTACAGAATCCTGGCCAACACAGATAACGATGGAGAGCTCCTGTGCTCGCGTGCACATGCAGTCACAGAAAAGCACTTATTCTTGTATGCACCTAAAGACACGAGTAGTGATCACAAACAATGGTATTTAAGTTATCCTAACAAATTTTAATGTTTTCACCTGATCATAGCATGTGTGTTTTTTTGGGGTTTTTTTGGAAGATTTTTTTTTTTTCATTACTCTTTTCATTTTCCTAGTCTGGATTTGGTTGTTAGCCCACACCTTTCAGGCTTTGTTTTTCAGGATTGCCTTTTTCCTGCATTGCCTCTGTTGAATGGTGTTCTCTCAGTCACATCTGGTTTCAGGGTCCATACTTAGCACACATACTATGGATTGCATTTTCCAAAAGATAACAAGGAACTCAGTGGCAATGTTGATCGTGCATTCGATTTTCTGCATGAGCCAGGTTTAGGGACTTAAGGGTGTGTGCAGATGTGTTACTCCTTTCTTTTTTCTTTTTTTTTAATGGATCATGTTGCCTTGCTCTTGTGGGACTATGTGGAGCATATGAATGTAAGAAATCTTCCAAAATGTGCCACAAGCTTTACATGGATGTCTCTGTGATCTGTGTACAAGTCACTAGAGCCTTCGGTTTCCTGCAGAACCAAGGAACCAGGCTCATCGTAAACTTGGTGTCATGACAGGAACATTCAACATGGTTGCTTAAAACTTGCATCAAAAGTTCCTCAAGACAAAGCATCATGCTTCCCTCTTGCACATCAGAAGCAATTTCAGAGCCTTCTTGTCAGATCAAGGTCAGAAAACCTAGAATTAGCCAGGTATGAGCTAGTACAGAGTTTGGTTTCTATAAGCCTTGCTGTCTAAGTGGTTTAAGCTTCAGCGCTTTGTTTCCTCTTAGTTAGAGGCTGCTATGATTTCGTTAAACTCATGGTCACATTCAGACAGTAAATGTCATTGCAGGATGTGAGGTTTAATCAGTTCCCTGCCTTAGTGGTGATCTGTTTACAAGCTGAGATCACAGCACTGTATGTTGCTTTATCCAAGTGAAGACCTCTTAAACCAACACCAGCAGACCATTCCATTTTTCATGAACATTCTGCTAAAAGACAATGTTGTTTCTCAATGTGCTCTCCCTAAAGAACCATGCCCTTAAGCAACCAGCTTCTACCTTTCATGTTTGTAATCCGTTATTAAATTTAGAACTGCATCCCACGACATTATTAGATCCCCTTTAAACAACTCTACTGATCACATAATCAGACCTTTATAAATGTCTTATTTTGTCCCATGTTTTGTATTGTTTGACATGAAAAAATTAAGTCTAACGTTAAGTCGCTAATGTGGAATGGGAAGGGATCGTGTAGTGCAAGTAGGGAATCTCTTACTCACCACTACCCTCTCATCCATGTACCTCGCTTGCCATTACTTTAATAGATTATGCATTTTTTAAAGCGCCTAAGCAATATTTTTAGAAAGAGGAAAAATAAATTAAATGTGCACTTTATGTGTATGGATGAGCGCTATACAATCCTCTTACTAGGACTATTAAAAAGATGCTTGCATAACTTTTCAGGCTGAGTATATTGGGGGAGAAGAGACAGCCTACAGTTACTGTTGAAAATATTTGTGTATTATGTATTGTATATTGCTTAGGGTTGCACCCTTGTTTGTCACGTTCTTTATGATTTTTCCCTCTACCCATCCACCCGTCACTGTTTTATTTTCTGTTGCTTGCACCAAATGTGAAATGACCCCCTCTGTATTGTAGAGTGAGTCATCACTCACTGATCATTCCAAGAGAACTTTTACTCAAGTAGGCGACCAGACAACACCACATTTGCATCATCTACATGTAGCTACATGGTCAGTTGCAGTGGTGCACTGCAGTGGTCCTTTGTCAGTGTTTACACAGTTTGGAAAAGCTGTGCATGTAATTGGGATCAGTTACCAGTGGAAAGTTTTTATAACATCATTCCTGGGTCCAAAGTGATATAGCTCAGTCCCCAACCTTTGTTTGATCACGAACCGGTTTAATATCAGAAACTATTTTCACGGCCCGGCCTTTAAGGAGTGGCAGATAAATATACGTATACGTATTTATACAAATAAATGATGCGCATAAAAATGGGGATATTTTAAAAATATAATTGGGTGACTTTAAAATACAATAATAAACGTAAATCTAATGTGTACTCTGAGCTTTATTAACAGTTATTACTTTATTTAAAAAACTTTATTAAAAGTTTTTAAAAATTATTTTTTCTTTGCAGCCCACGGGCCGGGGACCACTGATATAGCTGACTTAGTGGATTGGACATGTTTGTTGTCTGGCACCTACACACACACACACACTGTAGAGGGAAATAATAAAATGATGGGTCTCTCCACTCCTCCACCCCTTTACCAGCCCCTTTTCCTGAGTCCGACACTAATCTTAAGCTGCTTTCCAGGTCATATGTACATATGTTGTACTTTAATTAGGTAGAGCATTACATAGTATGAAAGTCATATTTTGTACAGATATTCATGTATGTACAGAACAAAAATAAAGCCCAAAAAAAAAAAAACACTTGTTTTTGAAGGTGTGGGATGCTGCACAAAGACCTACATATCTATGCACTGCAAACAGGATACAAAGCTGCAACAAATTTCAAGTTACTTAATCACAGGGAGGAGATCTAGTATTTGTCAGGTAACATACTCAAAGTGAATGATTTGTTAATGATTGTGGGTGAAAATAAATACAGTAAGTCTAAAAATCCAGCTTTACTGAAATGTGACTAGAAGGTATGGAATGTATCAAGTCAAGCAATACAACTTGCTGCAAGTTAGCCGGAGAGAACTTGCAAATCAGTGATTTTTCACCACATGTAATCCTGAAAGACCACAGGGATATTCATGCAGGCTAATGTTAGATTATAGTGTTGGTTGCCTGTAGAACATATGTATTTTGTAATATCAACAAATTTCCACAAGCTTTGTCACAAGCTCTTTTATAGTTTCAAAAGTAAGCTACAGGGTGGAGGAGATCAGGAAGGCCTTGGGTGTTCACTTGCGTTGCAGTATGAGGCTTGCAGAGCTCTGCCGGGACTGAAGAGTCTTTTGGACCATGTCCTTCCACTGATCGTCAGAGATTTCTTGCGCCCAGGCAGGAATGCCCAGCGTTGGCAAGTTCACTGTTGCCATGGTCCTCTTTACAAGCTCAACGTGGTCTGTGAACCATTGCAAATAACAAAACGATCAAAGATGGAAACAAGCGAGTCATCCAGTGGACTCATGAGACCAAGTCCTTACCTGGATCCATAGGAATTGAAGCATCACTCCGTCGTGCAGCAGCTCCTTCGGGATCTTCCTCTTCATCACTGTCTGGAGGGGGTGGCTGAGGCAGGAACAAACCCATGGCCTGCAGGACAGACCCTGAATGTCAACTACAAGAACCACCACAACCATTTCCAAACACTGATCTTTATGGCTGTTAAATGTAAAGTAAAGTGGACCCTTGTAGTCACACGAACACATCACACCACAGCACACAGAGTGAAATTCTTTCTCTGCATTTAGCCCAGTTCAAGCTGGACTGTGCCAAGAATTAAGGACCCGAGTTAAATGTTACCAATCATGTAAAAAAAAAAAAAAAAAACACCTCTATTCTGTCTTGGACGTCCTGCAGCTGCTCAGCATGTGTTCCCTCGTCAGATTGCTCCACATGCGAGTTGTTCAGGGGGTCAGGATCCTGGTTCAGGGGCTGGTAATAATATCCCCCACTGTCTTCGTCGTCGTCCGCGGCGGCTCCGTCCTCCTCCTCCATGTCCTCACCACTCCATTCCTCTGCCAAAGCTGTATCTGAGGTTCGGTCCTGCACCAGATCCTCTTCGGAGCTCGGTAACACTCTTTCTGGACCCATATCTCGGGCCCTATCCACTTCCATCCACAGGCTCCAAGTTAAGCCTGCAGGGCTAGATAAGTAACAGAACGGCAAGGTTTTTCTCCAACACTTAAGTTATGATCCTTTGGATACAAAAGTTATGTCTGAAAAATGATTCTTCAATAGTTGAATATAGTAATCTCAATATTTCTGCAGTATGTCCGAGATAGTAACTACCTTTTCTCCTGCCCTCAAATATATGAGACTGCATGAGACAGAATAAATGTTCTTTTTGTTTAAATCCATGGACCATTTTGCTAAAAATGTGATGTGTCAATTATGTTGAACGATTTGTTATGGAAATATAGCTTCAGTTCTATATACACAAGAGGACTTTTAACTGGATCAGTATTAGAAATGCATCCATGTACACAACTGCTGATGATAAAAAAAAATC
This sequence comes from Hemigrammopetersius urotaenia, assembly GCA_037974485.1. Classification (NCBI taxonomy): domain Eukaryota; kingdom Metazoa; phylum Chordata; class Actinopteri; order Characiformes; family Alestidae; genus Hemigrammopetersius; species Hemigrammopetersius urotaenia. The sequence continues at coordinate 5,898,318 of JBBPDC010000149.1, read as the reverse complement.
ATCAGTAATATAAAATGTGTCTCGAAACTGTTATAGATTAAAATGACAATTTCTAAATAAAGTGCAGATATTTTACCACAGTTCTGTAGCGTCACCCAAACGCCCAGCATTTCCAGAGTACAGTAAATACAAATTATTACACGCACTATACGAACAAAAGTATTGGAACACCTGGCCGTTATACCAACAGGGACTTTAATGACACTGCATTCAAATACATAAACTTTAATATCAGGTTGGTCCCCTTTACAGATATAACAGCTTCCACTCTTCTTGGAAGGCTTTCTACAAGATTTCTTAGTTATTGTGGGAATTTGTGCCCATTCATATAGCATTTATGGGGTCAGGCACTGATGCTGAATGAGCAATCTCCATTTCAGTTCATCCCAAAGGTGTTGGATGGGGTTAAAGTCAGGGCTCTGTGTGGGCCAGTCAAGTTCTTCCACACCGAACTCATCCAGCCATGTCTTTATGGAGCTTGCTTTGTG
>JBBPDC010000149.1:5884006-5895839 GCA_037974485.1 Hemigrammopetersius urotaenia | reverse complement strand
CAATGGAGTGACAATCGGGTGTTAGTGGGAGCCCAGCTTTATTTAAAGAACAAGGATCTATCACAACACATACCACATGTTCGTGTGGAGTATTGACATTTCTAAAGGTGCACAAACTAAAAGCACCACAGTAGCTTTTGCAAAATTCTTGTTATGATAAAGAAAACCTCCATGGGCTTTTCCAGAGAAAGTTGCTTATCCTGATCTCTTATGATTTATATGCAGTCATAGTTGCGGAGGTCACACAGCCGTCTCTAGGAGTGGGTTATGAGCTTGGTCGGGCCGTGGCCATGAACAAGAGGATTCTCTGCTTGTTCCGGCCCTCGTCTGGCAAAGGTAATCCTAATTAGTCCTAATTATTGTGTATTTTACATAAATGAGTCAGAATGGTGTATTTACTCTACTACAGTTCTACATAAGCCAAAAGCAACTGTCTCTTTACTTCACATTCATGGTGGTAAAGGTCAAGGTGTACCATTTCTCAGGTAAATGCTTATACAGTTTTGCTTTTTGATTCTGCTTCACATTTTATTCTCTATTCACTATAGTGCTTTCTGCCATGATACGAGGGGCTGATGACGGGACGGCCAACTGTCTCTTCCAGGTACGAGATTATACTGAAGAGGGAGTTGAAGGGATCTTGGAGAAATACTTTGCTGAACTTCCCAAGAAGTGACACCAAAACCACTGATATAAATATTATCCAGTTCTGCAGTCAAAGTTCAAGAGCCACTCAAGTCCACACTGTTTTTAATTAGATTACTTTCACACTGATAATTTTGGCACAACTTGTCATTTGTTAAAAGTAGTTAACTGTATTAACACTTAACAAACTAACATTGTAAATGTCCTGGTCTTTTATATTAGTGTTTCATTTCTAACAGTCATTGTATTAGTAATCAAGCAATCTACTGATTAGTGTGAGAATTACTAGAGTGATTACAGTTCTAAAAAGTCCAACTAATAAAATGTAATACAAACAAACTCGATGCATAGGATTTCAGAGAACATATTTAACTGGAGGAATTAAAATAAATACTTTTTCTTAAGCTCAGGGCCATTTATACATATACACTTATACTGAGGAGTAAAGATTAGCCCACCTTCACTCTCGCAGAAGAGACACAGTAAAACAAACAGCTGAAAAAAAAGTTAATGCTGGCTATAAAGGTGCCAGAACATCCGGAGTATCCATACAGATTAAATTTTTAAATTTTTTAAAGTGGTCATTTGGTCATACGTGAACACACCACTGCACACAATGTGAATAGCACGAAATTCAACCTCTGCATTTAACCCATTCACCAAGTGAAGCAGGGGGAAGCCAGGGGGAGCAGTGTGTGGGGACGGTACCTTGCTCAGGGTACCTCAGCTGTGCCTAGCGGTCTTGAGAATCGAACCTGGACTTTCTGATCGCAGGGCGAATGCCCTAACCACTAGGCTACCAGCTGAAAGCAGCTACAGTGAGCATTGTAATTAGTAATGGAGCGATTCAAGAAGGTGTCATGGCCTGATAAATCACATTTTTGTCATGTGGATGCTTGCGTCACTTACATGCCAAAGAGATGGCGCCAAGATAGGCAAGCTGGCGGAGGAGGCAGGGTGATGTACAGTGTTTTGCTGGGAAACCTTGGCTCCTGGGATTTACCGGAATGTTACTTTGACATGTACCACCTACATAAAAAAAACTAAAGTACATAATTTCATGGGAACAGTACAATGGTGCCTTTCAGCATGATAATGCACCTTTCCAAACAACATGATTTGTGTTGATTTGACCTCCAGGTTCCCCAGATCACAATCCAACAGAGTATCTGTGGGATGGGCTGGACAAACTAGTCTCCTTCATTTGTTTTTGTTCCATATTTTTCCACTCTGGCAGTAGGCCGTTAAAAGATAAAAGGTGTCAAGTGTTAATTGTTGTGGAATCGTGTTCAAAAAGAGCAGCAAAAATATCTATAAATTAATGTTAAATTAATTAAAAAATTGACATTGGTTAATTTAGCAAACTGAAAAATGGTGTCAGTAAGCAATAATATTTAAATCTAAAATGAAATTAACAGGCAGTTCATAAATGTTAGTAATTTGTAAGAAAACACTGTTTGAAATTTGGAAAGTCCCATCAGTTAACTTGAACTTTGAGACAGGAGACAATAGATTCATTTATAGATGTTGGGGATGAATGGAATAACAATTTATTCAACATGGTTGTATTTCAATTGAAAATACTCAGTCTTGCAGCAATACAAAAGGGAAGTAGATGCACTGTATTGCACTGCATAATGTGACGACTGCGGATATTGAAAGAGCAAATAAGATTGTAACGGTGTTAAGTGGTCTTTTGCTCACCAGTTAACATGTTATTGCGAGTTTTTTTTTTTAAACAGTAATACATCATATAGCAATATAAAAGGTACAAGATATTGCCAAGGGAAGCACTAGAATTTTTCATCAACTTTATACACTAGGTGGCCCAAATCCACAAATGAATCATAATAAGCAGGTCATGCGCCTCCTAGAGGCTACATAAATTTCATAACGTCTGGGGACATTTGTCCAAAATAGTACTTCCCTTGCTTCTGGAGACGCTAGTACAAAGGGACCTGTCCTCCTAGGGAAACAACCCTCTTATTCTCTAACGGCCATGTGGAGCTATTAGCATCCCAGTTTTCATCTGGATTGGTGAAGTCCAAGTATGTTGTATAATCAACTACAAATTGGTGAAAAGTAACATTTTAATAACACTATACTTACAAAACCAAATGTCTTAAGTTTGCCCCTTAAAATTAATTTTTGCCATAATTTCCCACAGAGGAAATTAAGAAAAATGTTCCCTCTTTTTCAAATTTGCCCCTTTAATAATAAAACCTCCCAAATTAACGCCTTTAAATCTAAGATTAAGGGGTTTCTCACTCATGCCTTAAATCGAATTTTAAGGTATAAAATTAAGGGGTTGGTTTCACAAATTAACAAACATTTAATTCAAATAAGGGCTTGGTATATTTTCAGGGGTAAATTAAGATAGGGTTAAGGACATTTTAAGTACATTGTGTTTCATAGCGTATATGATTAAAACAACTCCATAACTATATAATCCTTAAGTGCTGATATTACAATATGCTCATATATTACAGTGATGATTTTGCTCCTTTCCATGATGAAATGATTGAACATACTCCTATGTGTCTTACTGCCTCAGCCTAAATTGTTGCTGTTATGATTTCAGTGAATTAGTGTTGGCATTTGTGTGCATTGGATGAATTTTCAATGGCTTCCCTTTGCAGGCCACCTGCTGCTGGGATTGGTCTCCTCACGGGTGATTAGACTGCCATGACACTTTTTTAGATGGAATGTTTATATTTCCCACTATAGACATCTGGACAAACTCAAATTTGGATGCTGTCAGTCCTATCTCTGTGGTTTTCCAGAGTTTACTGATAACCTTCATTCATGGTAAGACATGGTAACCTTCATTCACTGTTACAGTCTTAATTCACAGAAGTTACAGTCTTAATGATCTAATGGTCATATCTTCCAACGGAACCATTTTTAGAGCAGAAGAAACGCACCATGCTGCTGTGGCGTTCAACCAGTAGAGCTGGAAAACAGTCAATGAAATTAACACACGCTACCCGAGATAGCTCAAAATATGAAGTAGGTTAGGTGACTAGCCACATTAAGTGAGATAAGCTGAGGTCAATGCTTTATTCAGATGAAAGGCCTGTGTGCCAGGTTGTTTGGTACATCTACCTTGCAAATGCATGCATTGGCTATTTAGACCACTAACCCTACCACATACACTATATGGACGAAAGTATTGGGATGCCTGACCAATACACCATCAGGGACTTTTAATTACATTGCATGCAAATACAACTTTAATATGGAGTTGGTCTCCTCTTTGCAGCCATAAGAGCTTCCTCTCTGCTTGGAAGGCTTTCCACAAGATTTTGGAGTTTCTGTGGGAATCTATGCCCATTCATTCTGTAGAGCATTTCAGGCACTGATGTTGGACGAGAAGGTCTGGCTCACAACCTCTGTTCCTGTCACGCACGCCAGGTCACGTGCAGTCAAAGGGCACCGGAAATGACTGCACGTCAGGTAAAATATTCATTTAAGTAAAAGCAGGGAACAGGTATACATTCCTCGCACAGACATTGAAGTGAGATGCTTCTTTGCTACGTGTCTCTAACCCCAGTCAACACAGGTTCTGTGAGTACTCAGGCTCTTCAGAGCAAACCTGTTTTACCCCTGTGTGTGCGAGTGAGAACACGGACTCGTTTGGTACGAGTCTCAACTCCTTTTAGGAGCGTTCTCAGATTAAACAGCATGGTTTACCAGCTCTTTCGTGTGCCTCGCGCTAGGGCTCTTCCGCCGCACAACAAGGCTGTGTCTTGGCCATTCATTCTTGCCCCAGCGTGACAGTTCCAGTTCATCCCAAAGGTGTTGGATGGTGATGATGTCAGGACTCTGTGCGGCCAGTCAAGTTCTTCTACACCGAACTCATCCAACTATGTCTTTATGGACCTTGCTTTGTGTTCTGGGCCACAGTCATGCTGAAATAGAATAGGGCCTTCCCCAAACTGTATCCACAAAGTTGGAACCATGGCGATGTTCAAAATGTCTCGGTATGCTGAAGTATTAAGGGACGTAAGGGGCCACTTGAGGTTAATAATTAAGAGGTGCATCCCAGTAGTTTTGTTTACGTATATAGTGTAGGTGTATTTTGTGGGTTTGCTATTACAATCTGCACAATTCATCAGCATTCACCCCTTGCATACATGGAAAGGGAACGCCACTGAATCACCACTGACTTGTTATTGTCAGGACAGCAGCATCACATACCTACATGGTAGTGTGTGCAGCACTGGAACATGTGTATTAGGCACAGCAGTGTTGCTGGGATGCACACTGTGTAGACTTTAGAAGCAACTTGTTGGTGTACTGTTGCAAATTATAGGCCATCTTTTTCTCATGCAGCTTGTTTTAGTCATTCTCTGGCCCAGGGGTGGAAAACATTTTGATGTTTTCACACCAGCAAAACCTGGTGAATTGATTCAGGTGTGTTGGACCAGACAAATCGTGCCATCAGTGGTAATTTTCCCACCACAGGGTCGCTGGCTGATTGTTTTAGGTTAGTGTTCTGGTCTTAACCCAGCATTCGTGTTAAAACTGTAGCAACACGCACTGCTCTACTGTATTTTATGAGCAGATGTAGAAATACAGTTTCTAGCATCATTTTTTTAACTACACTGACCCCAGTCCTGTTTTGTATGCCTATGCCTTTTATTTCTGTTGCCTAGCCATCATTTACTGTCTGTATTAGTACTATACTACTGCAAAAAAACTTTGAAATGCGAGAACTGTGAGGCACTCCTGTGAAAAGGTGACTCTAAATAGGGAGGTTGTGTAGACCCTCTTGTGATAGTCTCAAGCAGGGAGGGTGTGTGAACTGCACTATGCCACCCTGTCATGCCCTCTGAGTAAGTGATACTGGCAGTTCTATCAGGAGCTAATGTGGACTCCAGTTTGTTTATTCCTGGGCTGGATGCTCACTTCCTGTGCAGGATATATAGTGTCAGGGTGGGACCAGGCCCCAGTTCATTCCAAGCAAGAAATGATTAAGCACAAACTGAGGCGCGATGGAATTAAGGGAAGCGTAATGGTGAGAGAAACTCTTTACAGTGGAATGGTAGATGTGCGGTATTTGGTAAGATCCCAGTGTTGTGAGACTTTGTCTGCCTGCTGTGGTTAAAAAAAGGGCTGTGTAATTACTGTTGTCATGTTCTGACGGTGCGTGTATCTGCATAAGTGATTTCTGTTGCATGGCTTATACAAACTTGCCACTGATTTCCTGCCAGAACTCGCCTGGCAGCAGTCAGCTTTCTTAGTAATCCTCTGAGTTTCGAAGCATATATTTCATGTACTGGAGGGAAAAAAAAAGCTTAATTATTGTTGCACTGCTTTAAGTTTTAATCTGTCAGACTGTCCATGGATAGTACAGATCAACCTGTGGATCCAGGTCGATTTAGTAGAACATCTCAATGAGTGAATAAAAACAGTGAGTAAACAGCGTTCAGACTGATGTTTACATCCATTATGACTAACTTACAGAAACATTGCTGGTCGTTTTAGGTTTGGATCTTGATTAATGAATATTTCTGTGAAGCCCAGGATGCTTCTCATAATGGGCCAGAAGAATGAGGATCATAAAACCCCTGATTAATGGCAACTAATCTTTTAATGGTAATAAAGAAAAGGATAGCATAACTATAAAACACTATCCAAGTGTTTTGTGTTATTAAATGGCACAAATGAGCTCACCTTGCATCTTCTGACATTTTTGCAATTTTCATATTCTCTTATTTTTGTCTTACCTCTCATAGTTGTCGAATTTCTTCTGTAAACATCACCTAAAAAGGAGGAAACGCACACCAGGGGTATCTCACAAATGCATGTATGTTTGTAATTTAAAATGACATAAGTTAAATGAAACGTTTGCTAATCTAAATGACAATTATTGATGATTTTCTAATGTTATTAATGGTGATAATCAATCTCTGATATTTTGATTCTGACGTTTTACAAAATAACTGAATTTGTCCTTACTTAACAATTTTAATAAGTCAGTATCAAAAATACACATTGCAAAGCTTAAGTGCACATTACACCAATAAATTACGGAAATAAATTAGATTTACATTTAAATACTGCTAATCACTGCATCAGTGAAAAAAAACTTTTTGCGCAGTATTCATATTAAGAGTTTTACTGATTAATTAATTACTATGTTATCAATGACAAAATAAATCTTACACCATTTGTACAAAATTACATTTGCACATATAAAACATCACAAATATACCATATATATTGCAGTTGTTTCAAAATGATAATATTCTACATTTTGGAGATTATGAAGACACTACAGACAGTATACCTCTTCATTATCCCTATGTGGCAAATACAGTACAACTATTAAAGATTAGGCAGAAGAGCCACAATGTGGGTCTAAAATCCCTAAGGGTGGTACAAGCTGTTTTGTTTAAACACAGATGGTACAGTCCTTTGCTTAGTTGCAGTCTTGGGTCCATTTTAGTACACACTGTAACACACATTTCAGTGCTTTATACTCCACATATTGCAATCCTTAGTCTATGATGGTCACTCAAGTGCTATTCCCTTTCCTTCTGAGAAGTGCATCTTGTTCATGGTCACTCAAGTGTTCTCTACACTACCCGTTTACCAGTGTTTTCCTGTCTGATCCTTCAACTCTTGATTGACAGCCTACATGGCAGGTCATTTTGGTCAGAAGCAGAGGCATGTCCCTTTTTGTCCCATATACTGTAGACTTGTATACGGCTGGGAAGACAAAGTTCTTCTTAATTTCGACCTAAATCTTGTTCTTGATCCTTAGAAATTAAGTAGTCCTTGCCTAGTATCCTTGCATGCATGTAAAAGGAGTGGTTTCATATAACCTCAGTGTTTAGTCTCTTCTTCTCTAGCTCAGGAGGAGGAGCAGGGGAGTGGAGGAAGCTGATCTTGCAGTCCTGCTGGGTGGAAACTAGGTGCCGCTGCGGCGTGCAGCATTGCTGGAATGAGTTTTGCTGGGAGGCTGGTGTTCTACACTGGCTGCAATCACAGAAGGCCTGCCAGTGCCCTCGCAGCACCAGTCCAGCTGTAAGTGCCACCACAGCCACAGTCAAGCCTCCTAGTACCAGCAAGATTATGAGCTGCTCCTTTGAGAGTCCAGCTACTGTGTCCTGTGTAACCACCACCTTCACATGTTCCTCACCCCCACTGCCTGTATTCCCCTGAGAGTGGTTTCCTAAGGTGGAGGAATCAGGTTTATTCTGGGTAACTGTATTCAATACAATTCCTCCTCCCCAGTGTGGGGCTTGCGTCTGGGACTCCTTAGCCCGCAGTGGAACCTCACAAGTTTCACCAGTGTAATGAGGCAAGCACCTACAGTGAAAGGCAGAGACACGGTCTATGCAGCGGCCTCCGTTGAGGCAGGGCTGACTGGCGCAGTCGTCCAGGTTGACCGTGCAGAAGCGTCCTGTGAAACCAGTAGGACACTGGCATGAAAATCGATTCACTCCATCCAGACAAGTGGCACCGTTGGCACAGGGACGCAGCAGGCAGTCATCCATGTTGGTCTCGCAGCGAGGCCCCGTGAAACCAACTAGGCATCGGCAGGACAGTTCTGGTGCGTAGCCACCCAGGTCCTCACACAGGCCTCCGTTTTTACAAGGGGACCTGAGACACATAGCACAACAGACAATTTAAGTGATTATATTCATTGTTTATATGTGTCTACAATCTGTGCTGAAGGCACAGGAAAAATGCAACAGTTTAAATCTGATGTGTAGGAAGGAGAAGTTATTCATTTAAGCATGAATCAAATGCCATTCGAATATGAAATTTGGTCCTCCAGTAGTTCACAATGCCTCATCCTTTCAGTGACTATGTGGTTTCCCTGGAAACCACTCAGTCTGTCAGTTTTAGTCCACTTGGGGAGAACAGTAGGGGCCAGGCCACAGTCTGTTAGTATTAGCGAGCTCTTACTGGGCCAGTAATGAGTCCATTGAATTACATGATTGCTCTCCAGAGGCTGCGAATTGACCAGGCTGTTGCAATGCTTGTGCCAGTGAGCACAGCTATTGGTCTGATGATGCAGCTATACAGAAGAACCAAAGAAAAGGCATTTAAATAAACACACAGGCTATTCATTTGTGCTGAAGTATTATACAGCAAAAAAGTGCCTGTAGCATCTTGAAACAAGCACTGGGAGGTAATGAATGGATAGATTCGCATTTTCTAGTTTTCATGGCTGATACTGATTAACAGACATTTTGGACAATAGTACATTGTTGACTGACCAAAAGCTCACAGTATGTGGGCTATATAAACACATTTCTACTGTTATATTATGCAACAGCTATTTGAAAATTTTTGTGTGATGCAAAACCTGTGCATGATCTAACGGTTTTGGGGACAAAAAACTTTTATAGTACTTTTACAGTTTGTGAAGACTCTTTAGACTTTTAGAATCCTCCTTGTAGACAAGGGGACCGAAAATAGCTTCAAAAATAATCTTCTGTAGCATCAGGTCTGTCTGCAGTATTCAGAGTGCTCTTACTTGCCTCATGGTATTTACCAGGATTGAGTACCAGTTTTGATTGGACACCCATTATTTGTGTACTGAATAAATGAACTGATGGATAATTCAGTTAAAAATGAATACCACTCACTTGGTTTTATGGCATGGCCCGGTCTTTAACTCACAGTTCTTCCCATGAAAGCCTTCAGAACACAGGCAGTTGTACTCTCCTGCTTCGTTTAAAGAACAGGTAGCCCCATTCTGACACGGCTGTTCTTTTTCACACACGTGAACATCTGGATGCATAAATAAATTAACGAATAAACTGCAGGACTAAGGATTCCGTTTGAGGCTTTACAATCCAATAGGTAACATTACTCTACCTTTGTCACAAAAGCGGCCCATCCAGCCCTCCTCACAAGTGCACTGCCACGGCTGGTGGCAGGAGCCATGAATGCAGCCTGGCATCCGCACACAGTCCGCACAGAAAGGCCCTTCCCATCCTGGGTCGCATCTGTCAAACAGTGTCAGGAATCAAACATTACATGTTGATGGTTTTTGGGGGCCTGTGTGTCTGTAGCATTCATTGCCATTATCAGTCCTGGTCATTTTTCCCCTATTTCCCCTATTTAACTCAGAAAGGATTTATTCATTAGTTAGGGTTAGATTTGTTGATTAGCTGTAAAAGAGCAGGGAGGATGTGCATGATCAGGTTCTCCAGGACTGGATGGACGCCACTAAACAAGTGTTGCCATTGTTTTTGCAGATTCTGACTGGATACTGTGAATGTCTAATATGCAGATTCATGCTCAATAATTGTGGTTTATTTAATATGAACAAATATAAGCACCTCTAATTCTGAACTGTGACCATGGAAAAATAGGCACAGGGCAATATGATGATATGGTAGATACCATGATAAATTATGTCACAATATGAAACATATTGTTGAAATATGTTGGTTATGTGTTTTGCCTTGTCACTTCTAGAAAAAAATTCATTTTAATTGTATTTAATTGTATTATTTTCAACTGATATTGAATATCAAAAATATTGAGGGGAAGGAGACTGGCAATGGATGTTAACAATGGTGCTCAGTTTAATGCCAGCTAAGCTACCTGTAATGAGCAAAAGTATTGTGACATTTGATCATCACATCCACAGGTACTTTAATGACATTGCATTCGAATACATAGACTTTAATATGGAGATGGTCCTCCCTTTGCAGCTATAACAGCTTCCACTCTTCTTGGAAGGCTTTCCACAAGAGTTTTAATGCATGGGTTTAAAGGCACTAATGTTGGACCTTGTTTATGCACTGGGACACAGTCATGCTGGAATAGAAAAGGTTTTTTTCTACAACAATGGAAGCATGGCCTTGTCCAAAATGTCTTGGTATGCTGAAGCATTAACAATGCCCTTCACTAGAAGTAAGCAGCTCCTTACTGAATTCAATAAGGAGTCCCAATACTTGTGTCCATATAGTGTAGATACTGTCTTCTCTTATGCCAGTTCTGCATGTTGCAAAGGGTTTTTATCCCATTGCTTTGTAATTTTTGCTAAACTACAAACGATTTGAATGATGCTTGTTTTGCTGTGTGTATAACTAGAGTGTAATGAATACGTGTGTTAGCGTCTCTCTTAAGTCAAAGGCTCAAAGTATCAATCACTGTAAGGGAAGTACAGCATCCCTGCTGCAGTACTGATGCACAAGATCACATCAGCTTCCAGTTTTCCACATGAGCTGAAACCCCATATCCACATATCACAGCTACTGTACTAAAATATCTAAAGATAAATCTTCATTTAATTTATGTTGCTACATAACAACCTATTCAGGTGTTTATGAAGCTGTTAATATCTGTGAGCACAGAGTTGGCTTGTTGTTCACTGACCTGCATTCCCCATCTTCGCCACACTTGCCATGGCCAAGTTCACACGAGCAGTTCACAGCAGGCGTTGGAAAGAAGTCTGTAGAAGAAAGAAACAACAGTCTGCCTTCAGTCTACAGTGATCCAATATTCGTTGAGTGAGTAAAGGCCTTTACAAATCCTTCAGTCAGTTAAACCATTTTTTCATGTACAGGGGGTCCTCGAGTTACAACGGTCTCGACATAGGACGTTTTGAGTTTGCAATGCTCACTCACACTCCCACTCGACTTATGCCGTTAGTCGCATATTTATGGACTAAGTGGGTGAACTAGTTTGATTTCATGCTGCAGAAGAATACGCATTAAAGCTGTGTATGATTGAGGGAGTTTTCCTATTTCTGTGGCTTAGCTGTGTTTTTATGATTTTACAACTGTGTTAGGATACATAAGAGACTTAGGCTAGAGTGTGTTTCAACACCAAAATTCGGGTTACATCACTGTCAAAGGAACGGAACTGTGGTCTAACTCCAAGACCACCTGTATATTGTGGGATATATCAAATTTAGGTGTGGCACAAACATTAAAAGCATTATGCATGGTCACTTGGTTCACCAACACCTTGCTGCATCTCTGAGGCACTTGAAGAATAGGTGAAGGTCACTAAACATCCCATGTTTCTTATTTATTTCTGTAAGATTCAGTTGTGCATATACTGACTGACAGAGTCAGCAGTCAGTAGCCTATTAAGTGTATTTGTGCTGCAGCCTGAAATACTACAGTGGTGGATCCTGACACCCATGTGTATAAGACCAGCAGCAGGTTTGTGCATGGTGATCCTTTTCAACAGATTGTGTAGCCCT
>JBBPDC010000149.1:5846310-5878638 GCA_037974485.1 Hemigrammopetersius urotaenia | reverse complement strand
GGATCCTGACACCCATGTGTATAAGACCAGCAGCAGGTTTGTGCATGGTGATCCTTTTCAACAGATTGTGTAGCCCTCTGTATAAGCAACTGTAGCGTGAGCCAACAGCTGGCCAGTTATGAGGCCTCCATACTTAGACAGCTGTGGTCAGGTGCTTAATTTTTGACAAGCTTCATCTCTTGGGATTAATATTTACCTTATGGGTTTTAGTGACAATAGTACAATATTCCACCCATCAACTATGTAAGTGTTTTTTTTTCTCCTTGATATCCTTGATTCTTCTGAAATTAAGGAACTGTCCAAAAACTTGTTTCCTCAAAGTGGATAAAAGCATGTGCCAAATTAATGTAATGTAAAGTGAGAGTTTGTCTTACTTTGCTGCAGTAATAACCTCTTTTCATCTAGTAAGGTTTAACATTGTTGCATTCAGGTGAAAAAGCATTAGTGAGACAGGGTACAGATACTGGGGGGTTCGTGGGCCAAAGAGTATTTTGTTAACTTTTCTTTACCTTTGAAACTTTTTAACCAAGGTCCATATTGATATTTTGCTACATTAAACATATTTAGTGCCCGCAACATATTTAGCGCCCTCCTGTGAAGTGGATGTAGCAGCTGGCTTACACTTATCTTCGTCTTTTTTTGTTTATGGACTTTGTCAGTGCCGCTTTAACTGTCAAAAATAGCCGTTTTTACGGCGTGGGCCGCTAGTCGAATAGGCCTGCTCGAGGCATTGGTCTGCTCCAAAGGATCCCACGTCATTGGCAGTGTATGAGCAATTGAACAATTGTGCACCCAGTAATTAGAAGAGCTTTCTCAATACTTTTGGACATATAGGGCCAGTTTCACTGACAGGAAATATATTTTCCTTGAACAGAAAATTGCCATTTAAAATGCATTGTTGTCCTGGACTATGGAGACCAGTCCGTAGTTTTAATGAGCATATTAGTAGATGCTATTGACAAAGATTCTTGGAGTGCTGTGGAGCTGTTCTGGTGTACAGAACAGCCATTTAAACAACTACTGCTGTTCCAGTTGTATAATATAGTAAACTTGGTAGGAGCCTCTATTTGAACAGGTTCTAAAGTGCCAATATAGGATTGACATAAATTTTACACAAAACTGAACTGGAACGCTTGTCCAAATAATGAGTGGTCATGCTGGTAATTGCCTTCAATGAAGGAGTAGTGAGTTTGGGCAGCCCGCTGAAAGTATTGAGTGTGCTTGTAGCAGGAGGATATCCAACCATAATTCATCATGGTTCAACTGTAATTACTGTACATAACTGTAACTCAGGGTGACACTTGAACGGCTTTTCCCAGTTGGGAGCTCATAATTACAGACTTCCCAAGATCTCGCTTTCTTGAGTGGTGCGTAATATGTTGCTGTTCATTTACATTTTATTCTGTAAAGGTGGAAATCGGCTCTTAAAATGATTTCAGATGCAACAATGGGCAATGTAAGCTAATCCACTAATACTTGTCCAGCCTTTCACATCCACAGGGCTGATCTCCAAAACCCAGATTAAAATAAAGTAAATATGTAGTAAAGATAAATAAATAAATAAATAAAGATTAATCACTGGCAATGCAGCTTAATCCAAGATGAGGTTTAATACATGTTTTAATACAACTTTTTAATACTACATTTATTTTATTTGAACTCTTTTGTCATAATATGCAGTTTATACCCATTCTGGTAGTCTGTAATGGACATAACTAGAAGCATTTTCTTATTCTCAGGGACCCACAGTAACATGCTAATGCCTTTGTGTGAGTGTCATGACCATTTTCTATTTCTAAACCTTGTGTGTGGGGAATTTTGTCATTTCTTTTGTATTATAACCCCATAAACACCTGAGACCTGATGGCGGATCCATGCTTCCATTTGCAACTCTTAAGAATAACTCATTTTAACTTAAGAATACCTCAATCATATTGCATTCTTTTCCACGTGGTTGCTGCATAATAAGACTCATGGTGTGATGAAAAAGGTTTAAAGGGTTAAGTTCCATTTATGACCTGTATAATAATTATGTTAAATGATTCACACTGGGAAGTGAATGACGTGGGCTGATTTTGCTGTTTACCGCCCTATACGCATATCCTGATTTATCAGTTGGTGTGGGTGTATATTTAAGTCTATGTGAGTGTGCAGTTTGTGTGTGTTTGTGTGTGTGTGTGGCAACAGGCACGAGGGGAGCGTGTGCTGTGGTTGGACAAGAATGTGTTCGTGCTGCTGCCTGTACAAGCTTTGTCTCAACACCACTGGAATTTGCCATCACTCAGGAGCCAACCCCCCAGCATGCTTTCCTAAACCCTCCCAATCAACTCATGTACTAAAAGCTTGTTGCATAATGTCATACAAGTACAGTACATTTTTACTTTGTGCACTTGTCCTGGATGTATTTGAGATAGTATGGTAAACAGTTGTAATTTTGTATGCTGATCGTTTGTTTGTGCAGGTGGCACTGAATATAAATAGTTACCATTTCTGTGCATTATAATTTAAGCAGGCCAACAGTGGCCAGCGAGGCATCTGTTTTGTCATGGTATTGGTAGCTTTTTGTCTCTACACACTGGATGAAGCATCACCTCATTTCTTGGATATCAGGGCTATTTCTGTACCAATATGAGAATGGGAATGGGACATAATGCCATACCACTGGTGTGTAAGCTCACACTCATTCACTACGGTAGGCATGGGAGGCATTTTCCATTCAAACAGGCTCTCAGTAAAACCTGTATTCGTGGGAACGTAGTGAACCTTGAACAATGCATGCCTGGCTTTCCTGCACCTTCGCTGCAACAGCTGAAAAGTACTAACTGTTATCTGAGAGTGTTGGAGCGATCCAGAACAACAATAGGAAGAGTAATCTCCTAAATACAGACAGCTGGGAAAGCCATGGATTAGTTCTAAACGGAGGTATGGTAAGAGAACTAAACAGCCTGTGCTCATGATGAGTACTTTTTTTTTATGGCTTAATAGTCATGGGGAAGATTGTAGGTATTTTGAAGCTTAAAACACTTTTAAGAGGTTTGTAATACGCACTTTAACTGTAGCACTACATTGTTTTGTCATGACAAGGCGATATGACAAATGGGTATGCCAAGTGAAATGATCCAGATGTATTCACTTTTACCATGTGAAGTGATCCAGATGTATGGAGAAGTATCTGAAGTTTGATATGACACAGAAACCTGTTTTCTTCCAGCAGGACTCCTCGCAAGCCAGATGAGTCAAGGCCGGAAAACCATAGTGGCCTTATACAGTTCACTCCACTATGGCCAACTGGAACAACGTCCTGCCAGTTGACACAGGAGGTTACTAAGTTTAAAGTCTATTTTTAGAGCCTGTCATTCTGTAAGACTGGAAATAATGTCAATTACAAAATCCGATCGGTGTTGATTCAAACGCGGGCCTCCTGTAAGCCCTCGGAATTAGTTCAATTGTTAATAATGCTTCAGGTGGATCGGATGACGCATGCTGCCCTTTGTTGTAACTGAGTGCTTCCAACGGAGAAACAGGTGCTGTGATTCTCTCACTCGTCCTGTCTGTCTGTCTCTCACTCTTCCTTCCCTCTCCCTCCCCGCTGGTTCCTGAGGGATGCAGTCTCACTCGCTCACCTCTGGGGGACCACACTCAGCAGATCGAGCCCATAGGCTTCATGTTCAAGCCAAAGGGAGCTAAATTTACTCTGCCCATGAAATCCTACCCTGCATCTCCTGCACCCCTGTGGCTGTGGCCAGCACCCTGGTGCCAGTGAAACATGCAGGTTTGGTTTCCCTCCGTTTTGATCCCCGCGCGCCTGCCACCACTCCACACAAGTTGGCGTGTGGGCGCGACGCATGTGTCTAAGCTTCGGGAGCAGGCCAGGAAGGAGCTGGGCGCTTACCATAGGGCCTGAGGGAGTTGTAACAAGATCCCTATGAAATTAAGAATCATTCACTCTGAGTATCAGCTCAGCTGTTTGGGTCCTTAGAAAAACATTTAGTCGGGAGCGCCCCAGCGCAAGGCTGTCGTCTTATCCCCTGGCCCCAACTCGCTCTTAAGGTTTAGCCCAGGAGGTGCAGAGGGCACTGCAATTCTCCAAGAGCTGTCGGACCTTTCAAAGGCGGTGTGCCCGGCACTTTGTAGCTTAACCTTTGCACCCTGACACACGTGTTGCACATCTCCACTCTTAGCACAGCACATCTTGTCCTGTCATTCTAATGACTAAGGCACAGACTAATCACATTCTCTAACCAGACAAGAATTCCACAGCTGAATTCTCAAGCGTGGTATCAACCATGAGGGAATCCTCAACACCCCCCGTCAAGACTCAGCTACCCCTCCCAATCCGTGATACTATATAATGTTTTGCCGGCCATGAAAGCAGTACATCAGAACTGTCAAAGTGGTGTTGTCATTAACAGACTGAGGCAGTTAATACCGGGCACATTCTTGGATCTTATTCGAGATGTTCGTGACAAAGAAACAGATACTCGTTTGGATTGTGAGTTGGGAATGTAACCCTACAGTAATGCTTTGGACTTGTCACTGAAACATAACTCATTTCCTCCATTTAATACTGTGCATATGTTATAGTCTCAGTATTAGGATTAGTTTGCAGCTCACATAGTTAGTTGATGTGTTTTCATGGGCAGATAGTTAGGTGAAGTGTTCTCATAGTGAAACAGGGATGTTTACCTTGGCCTTCACAGTTTGGGATGAGCACAACACAGCTACCCCAGAGAAGTAAAGTCAGAGTTGCGCTGTGTATCATGGCGCAGGGCGATCTGGAATAGAATGAGAGAGTCTCTCATTAGTATTTGAGAAAACAGAGTTAAAACCTCTCGCTGCTTCAGGCTGTTCCTAAAAAAACTTCCTAAGCAATCATCGAAAAGGTGGTCAGTGCCAATATTTATGATATTAACAGGTTCGGTTTAAAGGCTCTGAGGTCTACTTACACTCTTGGAGTGGGCTTATAATACTTACACTATTGATGTGTCACATTTTTATGTGACTATTTTTCAAGCTCTCTTTTTCCACTACAGTGAAACAGGCTGTTATTATACCTTCAAGGCTGGACCTTAAATTCTGATTTGCTGTTGTATACTGTGGTTTAAAAAGCAGTCCAGGCTGAAACACTTATAACTTCAGCATAAAAGCATGGTGCAAACCCACTGTATCCTGATGGATATATTCGAAATGTGTTCATTTTTGTGTCTGCATGTAAACAATGAATTCAAAATGGGCTGTTTTTGCAATTTAATTCCACAGGTCAAAATTATCAGAGATAAGTTGATGTGGGTTCTGTAGTTTTTTTCATGCTGTTTTCAAATCTGTGTTTAGTTTTTCCTGCACGCACAGTTATATGCTGCATGATAGTTGGTATAATTAGCATATAATAATCATATGCTGAGCATTTTCGAAGAAACAGTAGTAGCTGACTGTCACTGATCATTATATCTATGCCACAGTGTTGCCTGTCTGACTTCACACTGAAAATATTGAAATAGTTACTTGATCGGTGCCTGCGGTTGAATAAAATCTGCATGCAAGTCTATTGGAAATCTAATATTACTCATAATTCAAAAAGTTGAAAAACTAGAAAAGTGTGATTTAGAAAATTGTCTTTTGGTTTCTGATGATTACAAAAAAAGTCCAACTTTATAGGGTTTGCGTGCGACTTTCATTTAAAAAAATACAAAAAACAAGCAAGGACAATTCCATGATTGGGACCTTTAAAGACTTGTTTCACTTTCATAAACATGGTGGTACCATTAGGTGATGATATAAACAGCAGTGTTTCTGTTTATATTGAACAAATGTACTGTTTGGGGTGAAAACAGTAAAATATCGCACAGAAAATGTCCAACAAGAGCTTATGTAAGCATGCCAAATCTACCAGTGCTTTATATGTTTACTAATGCTCCTTAGAGCAAAAATCAGTACACTTCCATGTTCCTCGGGCAAGTTGAAACAGTATTTACATTTTTCATATATTCATGGTTGAATAGGTTGTACAGTCATTGTGTCAATGCAATGTCTAGATGTCTAAATTACTGAAACTGAGGAATGCTGGTACCTCCACCCATACAAAAAATGTTTGGAGCTTTTCTCTAACACCTTTTCAACCCTGTGACGATTGAACATGGGTGAAACCTGATCATGGAATAGTTAACAGACACTCTCTTAATAATTTAAACAACAGTTTGAATCTTTAATGGTGGACATTTACAACAAGACCAGGCAACTCCACTGCCACCTTGTTTGCTTATTGACACAATTACAACATACTACTGAGCACCTTACTCTTAAAGCAGATTTTAATTGTTTGGATATTTTTCCGACCTCTGTAAAACACAGAGTAATGAACAGGGGTAGCTCTGGTGTATAAGATTAGCAAGCCTTTTTTCTGGAAATTACACTCAATTCACGAAATCTGATTTGCCGATGACCACACAGGGGTCAATCCTTAATTATTTATCCAGATGATACTACTATTCTCACTTCCCAGAGAAACGGCAAGTTGACCTTTCCAGCTTTTGGAACTGAAAGAGAATGAGAGGGTTTGTGTTTTTGCAGGACATTATTGACATGATGTTACTCTTCTGGGCAATCCCTCAGATGAGGACCATACACTGTCAGAGTAATGGTACACGCAATGTACAGTGTGGTCCTTAAGGTCCAAATGTGTATCTTAAATGTATGCCGCTTTCATTTTCCCAGACAAATTGGAAGTATTTCTATCCGGCACAGACTGTATGAAGTCAATGGAACTTAACAAATATAACCAAAATCGGGGCCTTTTCCAATGTCATTATAGTTAGCAGAGATCTATTGTCTTTGATGCTGGAGTTGCCGTGCCAATTATCAGACTTTCAGCCCTGTCTCTCATATAGGCACTGGGCACTGTTGAAAATACACAAGCTATTTCTATCTGTTCTTGTCTTCTTCACAGTTCAATCACTCAGATATAGACTATAGCAGATTCTATTCTTAGTCATGTGTAATCAGCATGTGATAGTTTGTAGGATGCTGAAAATGAAGTGAGAGTATCTGTTTTGGCACTCATCGCCTTTTCCTTGTTAAAGGCATCAAAGGCCTGACTGGGGATTTCACCTCTTTGTGTTTTTAGTAGCATGTTCATTATCCAGCTGAGACAAACAAACACTCATTAGCAGGTAGAGCACCAGCAGCAGTTTCCGCTTCTTTAGAGAATCTTATTCATTTTTAAGTGACAGTTGTGACTATGAAGAACTAGAAAGCTGAAATAACCTTTTACATACAATATAGGTTCTAGATCAAAATGTTTTATTGCTTCACAGCCTTTAAATTACGAGAAAGATCTTAAAAAAAAAAAAAAAAAAGTATTCACACACTCACATTTCATTCACTTAGTTTTTTGGGGGGCGCACCAAAAGTGGTACTTCTGTAGCATAGCTCCAAAGAACTTTGCACACCTTTATATTTTGGACTCCTTTATATTTAGAAGGGTACGTCTATATCAAGCTCCATATACACACCTAGCCTCCCTCCTGGCAGCTTTGTAATGTGTGACTGACTGTCACCTATTGTATTTGTGACTTTGTGGCACATTTTGCGTGAGACTTCACAAGTTCAGTCGCTGTGTTAATAGTACTTTATACTATTGGAACTCAAGCTATTCTAAGGCTGGTTCAGGGCACTGGTTCCTGTCCATCTACAAGAAGCGATGCGCTCATCCACACTTAATATCACATTTAAAGTTAATGACAGTAGCCAGAGTCACAATGTCACCATGAAACAGGAGGTGTGAGTAGAGGATGCTGTTAGGATATTCTTGGCAAGGTGTTTTTTCCTTCTTTCCCAACTGTTTGACAGCTACTGGGCTTTTTTCCACAATACGGCTCCATCTCTGCATTCCTTTGGGTAATATAAACCTTATATAAGGCAATATTATGCTTGGGAAGTATATTTAAAACAATACTGCCTGTCTCTACATACTTTGAATGTTTCTCTGAAGGCCCATGGCTTGGATGTATGGTTTTTAAAGAAAGCTTTAATTGATTTAAACTAGTATTTAATTGGTAAATAAAAGTTCTACCCACATATCTGATTTCTTAAAATGTTTATTCAAGGCACCATTCGTTGAAACAAATCTGTTCCTTCTATTGCATCTGCATTCTGTCTGTGGTATCGCTCAAGCAACCGTTTTTAGCACTTTTATTTTTGAGAGTGTTTCCCAGTTACATGAAAGTGTTAATGATGTAAAGTTTAATGTCAAGCAATTCAGGTTAGGCCTGATTTAGTTAAATATTTCAGGGTTAAACAAGCTTTACCCATATTTGGAACAAAAACACCCTTCTTTGGTTGGTTAACGGTAACATTATTCATTCCCGGCATGAGTTTGTCATTCGTTATGATAATTGAATCACACATAATGAATTCTCAAGAACAATAGTTACAGCAGAGAACCTGTCTGGCAAAATGCATTAAAAAACTCAATTCAACTGACAACTGAAATCGCAAATCATGACACCATGTTGCCGATGATTATGTCTTAGGACCATGTCAGTACATCAATCAGAAACAACTTCTGATACTATTTTTGCTGGAGTTGTCAATAGAAATGAAAGCTCAGAAGATACACTCACTGGTACAGTAGATGCTGCACACCTGGGCTGTGAAGGCTTGCTCAGTAGAATGTCGGAGTCCTCAGGTGATGAAGTGACATGCGTACACACACACTGCTCACCCAAACTACACAGTAACTGTCAGTTAGCACAAGCATACACACACACACACACACACACACACACACACACTTCTCAGTCATGAACATTCACACATGTTCTCCCAGGCTGGTAGTGAGGCAGGATTTGTTGATAGAAATGCTTGTTAGGAAAAAATCAGGCAGAATAAAGACAGGCAAGGATCCACCTCCCCACTCAACAGCACAACCTGCACAAGGACCAGCTTTTAAAGAGACAGGCTCACTTCATAAACCTCCCATTTAACACCATTCACAGAGACACATGCAGCTTACGTGCCACGTTCCCTCACCCCTGCCATACTTTTTCACAATCAATCACTTAAAAATAGGGGTTCTTCAAGGATCCTTTACTGGAGGCAAGGACTATGTGCAGAACCATTGCAACTTAAAGAACTATTTAAATGGTGAAACTACGCTGCAAGTTTTGATTGTCAGGTGTTATATTCTGCATTCACTGAAGGATTATTATTAGTAGTTGTAGTAGAAATAGTAATACTTTTGTTGTTTAGCTAAAAGTGCCTTATATATCTGCCTTATATATCATTTTGCATGGGCCTCATCAAGCCTGCTAATAATCTACCTAATTTTTATTTGCTTTCTAAGGGGACAGCTTATTCATGATCCAGCCAAAATGTTTGAGAATTTTGTGCTAGTGAGAGCCTTTCCTTGTTGCTGTAGCGACAGCCGAAGCTCCTGATGTTCGCAAGGCTCTGCTTCCCGTGGTAGCGAGGGAGGGAATGGCTTTTCAGCAGATTATCTCCACAATATCAAGTCTGCGCAGTGTTTTAAAGCAGGTATCTACATGTTCACTCCACCGTCTGACGAAAAACGACGAAGATGCACAAGCAAGCCCACGTATGCAAATGTGCGCAAGGTAAGACCACACATGAAGCGGTGGCTCTTGACTATTTTATAACAGTCAGGCAAAGATACTCTGACCATTCCCAGTAGGAACATATATCTCATGTGTCTCACGTGTCTGGAGATTGCTCATGTCTAAAATTAGTGCAATTAACTTTAGTCTCAACAAATATATTTTCAAAGTGCTTCCCTAAATGCACTGTATTGTATTGCCCCATTAAGCACCTGTCAGCCCATGCATCTGTTCAGAAATGGACATCAATCTCTATACCATCAGTTACTGTGATGGTTCAAGGTCTTTTGTTCACTTGATTCTGCCCAGCTTAAGTGCGTTCCTGAATAGTGTTGGGCTTCTGCTCTGCGCAAATTAAAGCCATCTGAGTCCCCGTGAATGGAAAAGCCCTCTAAGCTCATTTGTTTTGATTGCTCAGCTCGTGTTTATATTGAGATAATAGCATGTCTATTACTCCAGCTATTCAGTGCAGCCATTTTAAGAGCACATTTATGTGCCACTCTCTTGCAGAAGCCTGATCATGATGTTTGAACTAAAATTGGCAATGGCTTTTCTCTCCATCCTGTGGTGTTCATCTCTTAAAACACATTCTTCTTTATAGCAGGTGCAATTATTTGTTAGAAAATTCAAGACTTCGTCTCACCAGAATACTTTAGTGTTTATGTTCTAGATAGCCCATCAGAATGACTGCTTGTTGTCTGCCTGTCTCTTCGCTCTGTGAGCTCCACATATTCTTGAACAATGCATGTTAGTGGATACAGGCGAGATAAGGAAGTCTCTAGATATGAACGTCCTGATAATATTCATCGTGGCTCCAGCGTTCATGCAAGCAGTATTCTGCCCAGATTCACCCCCTGATACAGTTCCCAGCACTGTAATGCAGCTTGCACTGTTATCTCTACGGCTGCTGCTTTCAGCTCAATGGGAAGTCTTTCTCACATGCAAGAAGCTTCCTTCACCAGTTCAGTCCCTGAAGTCCACCATGCTAAATAAACACCGAGAATCGACTCGCTAAACTAAAATGTTAACAGTCCTTTTTTTTAAAAAAAAAGAATCTCTTCACCACTGTACCAAATGTGTTATTGTCCTGTGATGACTGATGAGTCTACCACATTCAGTGTTTCCCTGCGACAGGTTTAGTCTAGTATTTGTCCGTACCTGCCCTTGCTTCATTACAGCAGCCCTGGAGTCACAAAATATCTCCCACTCTGAAATGAAGATGCATCTTCTTAGTTTCTTCTGACTTTGAGCCATGAGCGGAAAGCTATGTGGGTGTTTGGCAGTCAAAGCTGAAGAGCCTGCATGTGAGGCATACTGTGCCTTTCAAGGAACATGTACTTTAAAAGCACTCTAGCAATCACGCTCAGCCCAGCCTTTTAGACATGTATACTGTTCATGTGTAAATTCTCGGCAGTCAAAAAATGCAAGCCTTCTTAAGAAGATCAAAGTGCTTTCAGAGAAATGCCCTTTTGTACGGTTTGTAAATTCACCTCATCCTCTTTGTGCTGCCTCAGTAGCGCGCTCACATCTCAAGTATAAAGGTGGATGAAACGGTAATCTCGTTAGGGAGAAGCATCTCTGGAACACTGGTTGTATGTCCACAGTGGTAACTGTTACTATAGCAACAGAGAAAGGATGCTGGTTCTGTCTGGATAGGTTGAAGCATCCTTCCCCCGATCTCTTCAACATATTGCTCCAGTGTTAGACATATGGCACATGGTGAGTCATGGGACGGTTTTAGTGCTTATTTCCACCCAGCTCGAATCAAGTTAGGAAACCTTTAGACCCTGTTTTATTTCCATCACAAGCATTCTTGGAGTGTTATACACGTGATTTCATTAGTGCCTATGCAAAAGATAATGTTTGCTTTCTTGTTTTCCAGCATTAGTGAGGCAATGCAGAATCATAACATTGGGCCATAAAAGTAAAAACTAGAAGAGAGAAATAGAAACTAACATAAGCCAAACAGTAAATACATGCAGTAATTCGTCTGCCTTTCCATTTTTTCAACACATGACCAGAAATCGCAACTTTTTCTTCCCACACTGCTGCACCCGATCTTCTACTCTCGCATGTGTAACTCTGCCCTCTCGTCAGATGAATTTGATCAGCCTAGTGTCGTGCCAGAGACCACAGACTGTGAACTCCGGGGAAAGTAGATTATAGTGTCTGTCACCGTTTTTATTAGGAAGCAGTGGTATTTACGAACTCTGTTTACTGCTCACTGGACTCTCCCACGCCTCACACACCAAAGCAGTGTGCCTTCCAGGGAAGTTTCAACGTGACCATGAGATACAGATGGGTAATATATGGCCCCTTCAGGATGAACAGTCTTAGAGCCATTCTGGATACGCATACAAGACTCATGATTTAATGTCTAAATCTGTAAGGGCCTGAATGTGGGTACCCACACTCATGAAAGCATAACTTAGATTCACAGTAGATACCAAATAATGTATAGTACTGATTAGAGCCATAACATTGCACTGTTGTGATATGACAATTAAAAATATGGCAGTCTTCTGTTAATTGTGACCAGTCTAACTGCATCTATTGAACACCAAAGTTTGCAAATAATCAGCGCCAATCAACAACCCAGTCAAACGCTATGATGTCATGTGCCATCCTTCTACTTCCTCCCAGCTCATTTAATCTTTTTGTTCAAAATGTCAAATTGTGAACCTGGTATTGTGAACAGATTTGTGTATCATTACACTGCCAGTACTGAATAATAAGCCTTAGGACTAATAAATGAATAACCAGCCTTTAAAGACTGCCTATATAGCAGTCAGGGTATAACATCCAAGCGGTTTGATTAGTTCACATTTATTTACTCTGTTTTTCCAGCTTTCAAATGTACAGTTTTTTTAATGTTTGTCATTTTAATAGCATCCACCTACCCCTTGCACTGAGCTGAGCTTTCCAATATCATCATCTACTTTTGATGTCAAGGTCCGGCGATTGCCTGTTTTCTGATCCTGTCACTTCACTGTGGTGGTCCTCTCTGCCTTTCAAGTGTGTCCAGCTCCTCTCAAGCTTCACGTGGTGGGCAGCTTCCCAGTGTGGGAATAAGTTGGTGTGTTTAGCTGCAGACAGCCAGAAGGAGGTTCAGCCGACCCCTTCCCTTCCTGCCCCCTTTCATCAACCCTTCATGGTCAAGGAGGTGCATGCAGTAACCCCACTTCACACCCTCTCACCCAGCCTCAGTCTGCTGATCTAGGTTCTGGCCTGCGTGGCTGCTCACACTTTGTTAGACACAGTGACAGTACTTACTGAGACGGCTTACGGGCTATTGCTCCGGAATAAGTGGGAGCAAAACCCAGAAGAGACTTTCTGAGCTCTCATTTCAGAGAATATGGCTTCTTCCAGAATTCCATGGGTTTCTTTCTTGGGTTGCGGCGACAGCTCCTAAGAAACTGGATGAGATGATCCAGTCCAAGCAGATGTTAGAGATACTGATGTTTGTTTACAGAAATGTATTGTGGCAGATTTCCTGATTTACGAGCACTGTGATTCTACAGCATCAGGAAGCAGCAGTTCTAGGAGTCCAACAATTTCTCCAGGTAGTGTGGGTATTTCCACTGCAGCCTGAAAAAAGCACAAAAAACCACAGAGTCATGTCCTCACAGAGCGTGAAATTGTTCCTTTCTCTTTGTGATGTTCTGCGCCACTTTTCTCATAAGCTTGAACCGGGAGGGAAAAAATACAAAAGTCCTAAGGCCTCTTGATCTTTTTGACTTTTTTTGATCTTGTGCTGAGCTGCAATCCCTCATGTACAGCTCCTCTACAGCTCTGTTAGGTGAAAGCAGGAGCAGCTGAACTCATGACCAGATGGGTTATGCTCAGTTTGTGATGCCAGCCAAGAGAGAGAGAGAGTAAAAATGTCCAAAACCCATGAATAAAAAGACCGGAAGAAGCACTGACTCGTAGGAAGCCAAACGTGAGCCTCGTCAAGTAAAGGAGTCGCTAAGACTTGAGCAGCAAAAACAAGTCTTATGAAGAGCCAGTTTTTCTTTGCACTTTGGAGATCTTTGTTTTGTAAGTAGATATCACTCAAGTCATTAACACCCCTTGCCCCCCGTGTGCGAGAAGCGAGAAGCGAGAATTAGCGTTCCATAGCTCAGATGCTCTGCTCCTGTCACTTAGAGGAGGGTGCTGATGGTGCGGCCTGCCTGTTGCACTGCAGTAAATACACTGTGGCTTTCCTTCTCTGTGCAGGGGTGGTGCTTTGGGCCAATGGGACATGGCCTGGTTGTTGTAACTGAATCCTACAGCTCTTTGTTACATGGCTGGGAGTGGGTGGGGTGTTGGTGTTGCATGCTAAATTTGACCAAGCCCAGTGGTGACTTTGAAATAGCCGCCGGTCGAGGCCCTGAGAGGTGGCACATTTAGATGTATAGTGCAGCTGTGAAATGCCTTCTACTCTAACTGCTAGTAATCTGCACACAATGCAGGGTGTGTGGGCAATCTGTCAGCAGACAGAGACCTTGATGGCTGCCGTATTGAGTGACCCCCAGATATGTGGCACGTAGATGCTTCCCCAGCCACCTGGCCCAAAACTCTTGTCTGTTTATGTAAGGATGAAAATGGCGCTGCACGCTTGGAGCGGGGAACAACAAACATTCCATGCTAGCAGCAGCCTTGACCCCTGAGCAGCTGAGGCTCGGCAAGAACACGAGGGCCAATGGGCATTTGAAACCCCAAGATCCGGAGATGATAGGAATAAGCATCCTTTCTCACCGCCTGTTAGGCGCAGCCACTGTGAAAAGCATCTTGAATGCAGTTTGGTCTGAATTCAAGCGACCGCTATACATAAAGCAGCATCTACACATAAAGCCATATAATTTAGCCCTGTGGTGCTTCTCTTTATCATGTTTCTATTATGCTGAACAATACAAGCTGGAGATTGAATGAATTTGCAGTAGCTTAGTGCATGAATATGCATAAATCCACACTCAGCATGTAAGCTGCTTTGGAGAGCCATTGCTGGGTACTTTACTGCACCGCTAATGCAAATTTCTTTTACTGTATCATTTATGAAAATAACATACAGTTGTAGTCAGAATGTATAACACATCAGTAGTGATAGTTATACTGAGTTATACTGTTGCAGAAATGAGTAGCTCATTTCTAAGACTGAGTGACAGGTGGAGCAGTCAGCATTGTAACCTTAGCCTTGTCTCTCCTGAGAAGCAGCACAATGGTTGTGATTTATGAGTGTGGTGCGACTGACCCCCTTCTCACCAAGCAGCCCCGAGCCCCTTCTCAGAACACAAACAGTGGTGTGATGTGGCACATGGAATGCAACAGTTGAGTTAACAACCCCATGCTATGAAAGTATGGCTATTATGATGTCGGTATGGGACAGCGCTCAAATTTAACTATGTTAGCTCGCAGCCAAGTCATTGTCCACACTTGCCACATGTAGCTGATTGCTTAATTTCAGTAAGCTTCTAAAGCCACAAGTGTGCCTGTTAGTTTGACAACAAAACTCTGTTTAGGGTAACGGAAAGCCCATCATCGTACCCATAAAGAGACTTGTGCTGATCAACCATAACCACACACTTTCTTTGAAGCCTGATATCCCTTTTCTCTCCTTCGCAAGGCTACATGATACTGAAGAGTGAGTAAGAGACCCTTTCAAAGTTGTCTTCAGCCACAATCAAATATGAATGACCGCTGCGTGTCTGGAAGGTAGGCAGTAAGCAGAGAGAGTAAAGGTATACATGGAGGGAAACAATCTGCTCTCATCACACCAGTCAAGAGGATTTGACACCCGATCTTTTCTACACTTGTGAGGAGAGAAGTCCAAGGCTACATTATTCACTCATACAGTATGGTAGAGTCATAAAAAAAAGGCTTGATAATAATAAAGTAAAACAATCGATAAGGCAGTTTCTCAGAGCAACAGACTGCAATTCTGCATCAGAATTACAAGCAAGGCTAGGAGAGCGAACCCTGCCTGATTTTAGAATGAAAACACTCTGTGCCATGAATCAGAATGAGGAGAACAGGACGTTCCAGAGGGGAGACTGAAGTGGGTCTGTTTTCCCTGAGTATATTTGCCCATGTTATATTTAATTGTCATTGAGCGGCATTATCTGCTTTTTACATTGTGTTTTTTAAGGAGTGGATTATTAGAAATAATTAGAAATGCCTTATATTGTATTTGATATTGTTACATTAACTTCTATTCAAATTTAAAATTGTTTTCCCTTATTCTGTAAAGTAAGTATATTCAAAGGTTTTGCATGGACAGCAATGATGAGTTTTTCTCATTTTTGTGTCTCACACTAAAAGCAGAAATGAATTGAGCATCTGTGTAATGCAGGGGTGGGCAACATGACAATAACTAATTATTTAGGCTTCTCTTTTTTTCTTCAATACTTCTAGAAAGCTGGATTGCATGCATCAGAATAAGACCGATTAAGACCAATCATAAGGAACTTTTTTTTTTTTTACAATTTCAGCATAAACTGCACAGTAACTGGCTGGATGCGAGTCCATTATGCCAGAATCGTATGCCAGATTTTTCTGTCTTTCTGTTTATTTCTTTTTTAATGTACCACTGCAGTATTTGTTTGCAAAGCCTCAGGAAACACCAAAACTAATGTAAACATACAATGGATTCTTTTATATATAATTACTATGTGTGAAATAAAAATGATGGAAGAAAGTGCATGTAGACATGAATGCGCTGTATAAGGCACTTTTCCATACGCATACAGGAACTGTACTGTTCCTGAACTGCGCTGCGATAATGTGAAACTTGTAGCATGCTTTGGTTTTCTCAGCCTGGCACTGGTGTTTTTTTCCCCCACAGTTCTGGCTGGTCGTCGTCCCAATCCCAGTTATTGTTAATGTGGTCTTTCATTATTTCATTATCTTTCTATTTTTAAGTATTCTTCAATGAATACTTAGCACAGATAACTTGTTTACATGGTATGCCTTCATATTTCTCACAGCATTAAAGATACATTTGTTAGCGTCATAGACATTTATCTTCAGCCCAAACAGAGAATAGTGCCTGTACTTCATCAACGTCCCAGTTGTTTGTTTGTATCTTTTCCGTTGTTGCTTTTTGTGAAGAT
The DNA here is from genome assembly GCA_037974485.1 of Hemigrammopetersius urotaenia. Lineage (NCBI taxonomy): Eukaryota > Metazoa > Chordata > Actinopteri > Characiformes > Alestidae > Hemigrammopetersius > Hemigrammopetersius urotaenia. Next base: position 5,861,936 of record JBBPDC010000149.1, on the reverse strand, counting down.
AGTAATAACAATGGCCTCTTTCTATGGTGGAATGACAAAAGTTTGACCAAACAGAAAGCAGTGACACAGCTCTGATGTCAGCATGGTCATAACAGCTCAGGTACACTTTATTTGTAATGGAAAAACAGCTCCTTATTCCAATTAAAAAGTGCCATAAAACACCAGAGTGTGGATAAAGAAAAACATGCATTTTAATCAGGGAATATGTCAAAAAGTTAGGATAGAAAACTATGCCTAACAAAACAAATGAAAAACAAATGGGTGGAAACCGAAGCCAGTGTTTGTGTCTGCACTAAAAGAAATGGGCTGCATGAAATGGGAGTGACATAAAAAAAAAAAACCCAATCAAAACTAGCACTAACACCAAAACTGATGAACAAATTTAAGGTGGGATAAAGAGAAGCAATGAAATAAGTGATTTAAATGAAAATGATATTCAGTGAAGAATCACATTAAAGGAAGCAATGCTTCTGTCTGGAACCGTTCTTATAAAACAATTATCCACGACTGCATCAAATTAATGACAGGTCCAACAAAATGTCCAGTTCTAAATCCCTGTGAGGTAGAGTGGAAATGGTTCCCCAAGCAGCAAAGGTGATCTGCCAGTTGCTATTCAAGAAAGATGGAACTTGTTAGATGAATGTTGTTTTTCATTAAAAAATAACACCCAGATTTTGTTGATTTTATAGTTTTGCCTCTACGTGCTTCTACGTCTGCTACCAAAACTGTTTTGTGTCATATTTGTGATGTTAAAAATACTGAACATCCTCTAAATGTGGTGATTCCGTCATTTTTGCCAGCGGCTGTAATCTAATAATGAGATCATTAAGTACCCACAGTTTCCACTGTAATTAAAGGAATTAATGTTTCAAAGAAATCAACCAAGGACAAAAATACAGTAATAGAACAATTATAAGAAATGCATCTGTTTTTGGTACTTGACAAAGCTTGCCCTAATGAGATAAATGTCATGGGTAAAACGTTCATAACACCTTATTGAGTTGGTGAATCAGACGAGATATTGGACCATTTCTCCATGCAGATACCTTCCACATCTTTAGGGTTATAGGTATTTGCTGATTACTTTTCAGTGTGTGTGTTTTTATCTCAGGGGACTGAGATTATCATGGCAAAATGCACTCTAGCTTTTAATTAAACATATAATCAACCATTACCATATTAAAAGAACCATCTTAAGTTTAACTTTCTTTAAAAGGCTGCCACATTGCTGGTACTTTAAGGAACTGATGATGCCACTTGCCTTTACAAAGGTCCCAGTTACTCAGGTAACAAAGCATCAATAACTGCTGCTCAGCTTTTATTGAATTTTTACTATTATTTGACCTGCAAAGATCAATGTTTTGCCTAAGTTTAACTGTGCATCTTTTGACCTTTCTTATTCTACATTATAATGTCTCATCATATGTATGCCTCAAAGGGAAAGGTAAAAGGTTCTTGTGGTTTGGTAGAACAGGTTAAACCTAAAATAAAACATAAGATGTTTGCATTGCATTTTCAATTTACAACATGAAAATTAAAAGAATACATTTCTAAAAGGGCCCAATGTATTCATGGACAGTCATTGTGCAAGCCTCTTCTGACAAGAAGGTTTTCATTAACTCTCTGATCAAAACGATCTCCTTGTCCCAGCACAGCCATGGAACTGGTCATGGCTCCACTTTCATCTTGTTGATCAAAGCTCCCTGCCCTCTTCTATTGCACATGAAATTCACATGGCAAACACTGCATGGGAAGAGTCCCATGAGGAGCGCTGCAAACTTCAATTCATGGTATCAAGGGTAATCTACAAAACCGTCTGACTTCAATAAAGTGTGCCGTCTAATTTTGGAGGTTAATGACAGACCGCTCGCACTACAATAATCCCCACATTAATCTGGTTTTAGCAGGGGCAGATTTAGTGACTGTGATGCGTGACCACCATGTCTATGAGTAAAGCGTTCTATTGTCAAAAAACTTGCAAATTGAATGCAAACTGCTCAAACAAGCCCTTCTGTTTGCTTGAATATGCTTTACATTCCTTTTTGTTTTAACACTATTATAATACTATTATACTTGTGTTACTTCTGCTTTCAACAATCCAGTAAAATAGACACATAAACACATACAAATGTATAATTAGATTGCACTGAGTGGACAATGAGAAAAGGCACTTCTCTTTAAGTCTTGTGTATAAAACGTGCTCAGTCTCTCTACTACCACACGTGTTCATGTTAGTACAGACGCAGCTGTTTCCACGTTACAGGCCACAAACATTCTAAAGAACTCACCTGTGACTGAACCCCAAAAGTCTCAACCAGAAGTTCCAAAAGCTTAATGTCTCCCAAGTCCCTGAAAAGCTCTCTCCGTGGAGTTAAACACCCATGTGTCGATTTGTTGCTTACTGCAATATGTGAGCGTATTCACACAGCTCTCGAGTGCAACTGTACTCTCTAAACCACCTGTCTGTTGAGTGATCCTCTTCCAAGCGTCACACCAATATTAACGGATAATGCAGATGTGAGATCGCCCACTTGCAGAGCCTTGACGCCGAATGAGCGGCGTAAGAGATCATGGAAGGCTGTCGAAATGCGGAAATATTGTAGGGTATTATATGATTATGGTACAGATGTATTGCAGATTGACTGTAATATAGGGGAAAGTGCCGGGCATTACGTCTCTGATTACATACACTCTTGAGTGTAAGCTGTTGTAAACCTTGAGGGATCTGAAGGCATGAGGTGACTCAGTAAATGATGTCAAGGCCCCCTTTGGATGACCTGGCACACTTTTGGGAGAACCACATTTGTTGTGTTTCTGGAAAACCTGTGTATTTATGCCTTCATCTGCTTATGTATGTGCATCTGCTGGTGCTGGTGCAATATCAATTTCTCTATCTACATACAAGACTGCCAAAGGGTCAGCTAGAGTTTCTTTGTTAGTTATCTGTCTTGTAATGAATTCGCAGCAAGATTGATTTAAAGGTTGAAAGTGAGTCTCTTGCTGTAACTATTGATAATGCATCTGCATGCTATGTACACATTTTTAATCATGCTGCATGTAGCCTGTTTTCCAAATGCTGGAACACTGGAAGACACACTGTATAAAGACAAGGTTTTGAACCCAGTGGCATCTCCTTACCCATTCGTATTACCTCATACTTAGAAGGAGGCCATCGTTCACTCAAGTGTACTTGTCTGCCAGTGCACATGTCTAACCTCTGATGCCTCCCTGTATTAATACCCTGAATCTATTTTAAAAAAGTGCAAGATTTCGAGGTTGAGGTGTCCTGTCCTTCATTTAAGTGCCCCCCGCCACCATCGACCCCAATTCAGTCTCCTCCCTCCACCTCAAGACCCCAAGAACCCAGCGTCACCATCAGACGATGAGAGCCTATAATAACTGGACACCTGATCTGTGGCTGCTGAAGGTGGGGGTGAAGATACCTCATAAGACACAGTGTATCAATCATTCAGACCGTAAAGGTTCAGGGCCAAGGGCAGGGGCAGAGGAAAGGGGATTCCCTATGTGAAGACAGGCACCGCTGAAATAGTGCGACAACAAAAGATGCCGACAGCAAGTGTAGCCCAAATCAATAGCAAATCTTTATGGTTTCAGAATAGCCGTCCAAAGCAAAAAGGAGATTGTTGCTACTGTTGCTACTTTGCTGTGGTTTTAAATAACTATCATGATCTGTATTATTATTATTGTTATTGTTGTTGATGTTATATGCAATAGTCATGTTTAATATTGTGCAATGATCCTATCTGGTGTTAAGACATTATCATTATCATTATTATCATTATTTGCAATATTTTATAATGTGCAATAGTGTTACCAGGTGAAGTTTCAAGTGAAGTTTTGCAAGTGAGTGCTAAAATCATTTCATGTATGTCACTTATATTCTACACAGCTGTACTACATGCAATAAGTACTAACTACCACATGTGTTGTTACGAACTCCCTCTTGCAATCAGATCTGCAGAGTCCTTCGCTGTCTTCAAGGATCGTTTGAAGACCCACCTCTTTAAGGAGCATTTTGGTGACTAACCAGTCCTCTTGCGCATCTCATACATCTTTTCCTATATATTTAACTAATACCTCAGCCACTTACCCTTTTAACTGTTTTTCCTTACTTGTGTATTAACCTCTGACTTGTTTTTCTCTTTGACAGGGTTTGTTAAGGTGTGTAACTTAGCTAGCAGTTACTTGATTTACAGGTATTAAGTTGTGGACTCCTTTAAGCACTGAAGACGTCGCTCTGGATAAGAGCATCTGCTAAATTACGTAAACGTAAACGTTACTAATTCACTTAACTGTAAGTTACTATAGTATTTATACTATAGTACTTATACTCAGCATTTGTGTATTTCTTGTGTATTTAAGGGTTTTTTTCTATAGATTTTTATATGAGTCTTTGCAAATCATAACTTTAGCAATTTTCATCTGGGATCACTAAAGCTTTCTGATTCTGATTTAGAAACAGCAACAATATATTCATTCATGTCTTAATCAAATAGCAGACGTGAAGCGTTACAGCTGTCCTATTCAGAATGCATTCATAAGAAGAGTCTTCTAAAAAATCATGATTCAAAAGCAGTCATACACCACATATTTAATTAAAGATGATGTGTTGGCTATAAAAGAGGTTGCAGAATTATCTGTGATGTCTAACTCACACCATGACTTTCAACAAGGCCAAACAGGCAGTAAATTACAGATACACTATCCATAAAACACATCTGTATATTTGGCATTCTAATAGCACATAGAACATCTGTATATCTACCACATTTTATATATTGTTACCTCACTTCTGCATATCAATGCTAATTTATCCCCACCTTTATACTGCCTTTATTTTCTGTTCATCTCTTCTGTATATTGCTCTTCTAGATAACTATTCCCACCTTTTACACTGCCCTAATCTGTATATAATCTGCTCTTACTATACTGATTAGATGCTAAACAGTATTCTGTTACCCTGTATTTATACATGTGTTATGACAGTAAAATCTAATCTAATCTAAAAACTGCACATTTATTGAATGTGCCATGAAAACCATAAGAATAAATGCCAAAGCTGGATCAGGATAGACCAGTGATTACACACATTGACAGAAACTGTGGCCTTGACCACAGAATCGAATCAGACCCGCTGTGGCTGAGCCTTCGCTGTAAAAACTGTACACTGAGAGCTTCATAAAGCTGTAATTTATTACTTAAATGAAAGACCAGAGGTGCACAAACCTGTGTAAAGAGCGCAAAACATGGAGGCCGTGGACAAACGTTTTGTACACTTAGAAAAAGCCAAAACATGCTTTCAATTCACAATTGACAAACAGGGTAGTGGATAATATGGACAGCTGTCTTGTAGGATTTATTAGATCAGATCCTGTTGTGAATATAATTTCATTTTATAGGGCCACATTTACAAAAAGAGTTATTTCCATATTGCAAAAGCACAATGCCTTCATACATGTAGCTAAGTAAATTAAACACTTGCTGGATGAAGGTAATAGGCAAGAACCTTCCATAGAGTCTTGCATCACCAAATCTATACACTTCATTTTTTATGAGACGTGTGAAGTAGTTTTCTGTTTTCTTGATTCCTAGAAGAACTAGGCTTTCCAAAATCCCACACCAGTCAGGATATATAACAGCATTCCAATAAGGACTCCTATTTCATTGGATCTTCCTGGTGTGTCTGTTGTTTATATTACATTTCTTGCTCTTCTTGTGGATCCCAAACAAAGTATGACAAAAAGAATTGTGTGTAGACCTGCTTTAATACACCTGTTTGATTTGGGATTGTTTTTTTTTAGAAAATGAATTTCCCAAAAGGTGGGGGTGATGTCATAACTAAGGCTCTGTTTCTCTGCTTCATTGTCTCTTACGTTACACAGGTCAACAGGTCAAAATAATCAGAGATAAGTTTATGTGGGTTTTGTAGTGTTTTTCATGCTAAATCTGTGTTTACTTTTTCCCATACATACAGTTTTTGTGATATGTTGCATGATAGTTGGTATAATGATCATATAATAAATATATGCTGAGCGTTTTTGAAGAAACAGTGGTAGCTGACTGACACTGATCATTATATCTATGCCACAGTGTGCGTCTGTCTGACTTTGCACTGAAAATATTGAAACAGTTACTTGATCGGTGCCTGTGGTTTAATAAAAGCCGGAAAATCTAATATTACTCATAATTTAAAAAAAAAAATGAAAGCAGATTTGAAATCATCATGAAAAAATAATGTGTAATGTGGTTTCTGATGATTCAAAAAATGGTTGACACGTGTTATATAAACAAATATATAATAAAATAAATGACCTTTGAAATAGTGTTTACTCGCAACCTCTGAATTCTTGTCATAGAATAGTGTTGGCAATGCAGAAGCTATGAGCTTGATGAACACATCTGAAAGCGTGTCTTTTTGGAGCTAGGACTGATGATGACTGATGATGATCTAAGCTTATGGTAACATGGAAATGTACTAAAAGCATTTGTCATTACTGTTGTTAAGTTTGTTGCTGTGGCACATGGGTGGCATGCGTATCTCACTAGGGAGCGTTACTTACGTGGCTGCTCTTTGTATGCCTACAGCTAAACAGTGGCTGGTGCAGGGACCAAGTGGAGGAGGTGGTGAAATGTGGCGCTATTTCAAGTCTGACGCGGTGCACTCAGCCTTTGATGTCCGAACTACCAGATTACTTTTATGCCAATGCTATCATCTGCCGACAGCTATATTCTGAAACATCAGCAGCGCATCTCTCAACCTGCAAAGCCCGCCTTGGTTTTTCACCAGAGATGGGGGGCCTCTGAGAAAATGAGAGAACGGTGTTGGAGGCGGTTTAAAATAACACCGGGAGCAGAAGTGGAGTAGCGGAGGTCAGGACAAGACCAGCAGCTGCCGGAGCTGGGGGTTGTACTCCAGAAGCGATGGGCATGCTTACCATTGCTTACATTGTTTGAATAATGAGCCGTTCTTCACTGTATTGTTCTGAGTCAAGTGGATGGAGGTGGTGGGGGTTAGTGTGGATATTGTGTTTCTTATAGCACAAGCTTAGTCAGAGTATCCAGGTATCCAGGTGGATGGTGGACTGAGGGGGTTGATTCAGATTGCCCTGTCTGTCATTACCGGCTATGACCAGCTGCCTCTACAGCTGCAGTGCTGCAATTAGTCAGAAAGAGGACCAAATCAGAGCACCTCGCTGATTACTGATGGGTTTTGATAACAAGGAAAGTCATGCTTAATGAGTACTAATGAACATCCCCCCCAATAAATTGCCCCAGTTATCACAATTGCTATTAGCAGTGTGAGTTATCAAGAGTCCCACAAATGATGAGCTACTAATGAGGATACCGTCAAGAGGAAGACAACACAAAGATGAAATTGTTCATAAGCTAGATCTATTATAATACTATAGCCCTGCATTTCCATGAATTAAACAGATTATATGGTAGTGATAATCAATGGCATAAGACACCATCTGTCATTTGACTGACATGAGTGTCTTTACATTTCAGATGAATCAAAATCCAAGTAAAACTCTCTGTGTGAGCGAGGAAGTGACCTGTTTATGTGTGTTTATCTACATACACCACCTTATCATCAGCTGCTGTACCTCACAACACAGTAAAAACACCACAAACTGCCAGATGTAACTGCCCTAATGGGAACAATGATATCAGTCATACACACAAAATTTTCATTTTAAACGGGTCCAGTGAAAATCGACAGACCAGCGGACAGGTTTTTAGGTAGATATGACTGAGAACGCACCAGATAGCTAACAAGAAAACACATAAAACTGTAGGCGTATAAATGTTCACTTTAAATGCCCTGGGAGTGATTAGTGATATTTGAAATGTTAAGCTTGAAGTGAGTTCCATGTATTGTGCTCCATGCTGACATTTCAAACATCTTAGGCCACTGGCAGAGCAATTAAATTAGATCATGCTCATTGAGAGACATGGGTGAATTTTAATTAGAGGTTGCATGTGACAGAAAAAAGGAAAGAAAGAAACTGACATTAAAGCTGAGGGAGCATAATAATTTGATTTTCTGCTGACGGGTCTTGCTGTTTAGCATGCCTATCAGTTTTCCTTATTTGATGTCTAAATGGAGGTATTTCTATTAATATTAAAAAGATTTTAAAAAAGGTGACATCTCAGCTCAGAATGCCAGCTGTTTATCATCTCCATTGATTATAGTTTCTAAATGTCAATATATTCAAGAGCCAGCACCGTATGGTGCGCTCCTAACTTGTGTTAGCAGAGAAGATCCTTAAGGAATTAGCCAGAAGGTCTTTTACCTCTCATGTACCGCTCTGATAAACCACTCACTGGTGGTTATCCTCCCCTGGTGGCTTCTCTTGGTATTGTCTGTTTTAAAAGGATCCAGAATCCAATAATACTACAATGGGCTTCACGGGAAGCATAACACAACCAACAATTTTCATAAAAGTGTCTTTCAAGGACAGGCTACGCTAAGTCACCCAGGAAACGGTCCCAAATCTAAGAGAGGGCAGTTTTTTTCAGAAGAAGTTGCATGACGGGCAATCAGTGCCTTGAGGAATAAAGTCTGGCTGCATCATTCCCCCGATTCACATTAGGAAGACAGAAGCCCTCCCATATTTTTCCTTGCTCAGAGAAAGAGCAGCAGGTTTCCCCACTGTGCTTCGAATGGATTTTCCAGCAGCTCAGAACCAGCTCCAACTGTGAAAATCAAACATAGCCATAGGACAAAGCTACTGGTGAAGTGTGGAAAGGAGAGCAGTGCCCTTCATAAGAGCCATGGCGGCCCACACACGCACACACACACACACTCACTTAGCATCATTTTGCATGTTCTGTTACCATCTAAGTGGTGGTACCTGCAAAGCTACAGTTTTTCTTTTGTGGCTGGATTTTTTTTTTGAGTGAAAGTGCATGTTTACTCTTGAAACATAAAAAAGAGATCCAGCCCTTATTGAGATTGAGCCCTTATCTGTTTCAATGAGCACTTGTTAAAACTGTTCAGTCTATTCACATGAACAAAACAGACTCTCAGAGTATCCTCTTGACTGCTGTTTGAGAAAAAAGGGATTTTGGCTGCTGTGTTTATTTTAAACTGTGGAAAGAAGCTATAATTTTCACCTACATGTCATTATACCACAACATGTTCTGCATTCTTTCTGGTGTATTTCGATGTATTTGCATCTTACGAACCAAACGTAATTAAAGGGGAATTCCACCAATTGTTCATTCTGTCTGCAAAATTAAGCGATTAAACTGAAAACAAAGTCCTTAAGAGAATAAAAAAAATCTTCTAAAGGCCATAGGAATAAAATATTTGAAGAGTTTAATGATGCTAAAAGCCTCCTCACAGAGATATTATATGGTTAAAAATACATGGCTGATACCTCGGACACAGATTAATAGGCAGTTTTGATAGAACATCTTGGCCCTGCTAATGGTGGTGAGATACATGCACGAACATTGTTGTCCCCAAAGAAAATTTAGCACAACTTTACCACTGCCAATAATATACAGTCATGGCCAAAATTGTTGACACCCCTGAATTTTTTTCCAGAAAATCAAGTATTTCTCATAGAAAAGTATTGCCTTAATACATGTTTTGCTATGTTTATGTTCTTTGTGTGTATTGGAACAAAACAAAAACAGGAGAAAAAAAAAGCAAATTTGACATAATGTCACACTAAACTCCAAAAATAGGCTGGACAAAAGTATTGGCACCCTTAACTGAATATTTGGTTGCACACCCTTTGGAAAAAATAACTTAAATCAGTCGCTTCCTATAACCATCAATAAGCTTCTTATGCTTAAGCTTCTTCTCTCACCTGGAATTTTTGAACACTCTTCCTTTGCAAACTGCTCCAGGTCTCTCATATTGGCACCTTTTCCCAACAGCAATTTTAAGATCTCTCCACATGTGTTCAATGGGATTTAGATCTGGGCTCATTGCTGGCCACTTCAGAGCTTTGTTGCCATCCATTTCTGGGGGTTTTCTGAAGTATGTTTGGGGTCATTGTCCTGCTGGAAGGACCCAAGATCTCGGAAGCAAACCCAGCTTTCTGACACTGGGCCCTACAGTGCGACTCAAAATCCTTTGGTAATCCTCAGATTTCATGATGGCTTGCACACAGTCAAGGCACCCAGTGCCAGAGGCAGCAAAACAACCTCAAAACATCATTGAACCTCCACTGAAGGTACTGTGTTTTTTTCTTTGTAGGCCTCACTCCGTTTTCAGTATACAGTACCAGACTGGTAACAGCCTGATGTGCTTTACCATAAAGCTCTATCTTCGTCTCATCTGTCCACAAGAAAATTTCCCAGAAGGATTGTGGCTTACTTAAGTACATTTTGGCAAACTGTAGTCTTGCTTTTTTATGTCTCTGTATCAGCAGTGGGGTCCTCCTGGGTCTCCTGCCATAGCGTTTCATTTCATTTAAACATCGATGGATAGTTTGCGCTGACACTGATGCTCCCTGAGCCTGCAGGACAGCTTGAATTTCGTTGGAACTTGTTTGGGGCTGCTTATCCACCATTCGGACTATCCTGCATTGCAAAATTTCATCAATTTTTCTCTTCCATCCAAGTCCAGGGAGATTAGCTACAGTGCTATGGGTTGCAAACTTCTTGGTAATGTTGCACTCAGTGGACAAAGGCAAATCTAGATTTCTGGAGATGGACTTGCTATTTTTCCACAATTTTGGTTCCTCTTTTCCTCTTTCTGTTGTCCATGCTTAGTGTGGCACACACAGACACACAATGCAAAGACTAAGTGAACTTATTTCCTTTTTATCTGCTTTTAGGTGTGATTTTTATATTGGCCACACATGTTACTTGCCCCAGGGGAGTTTAAATGAGCATCACATGCTTGAAACAATCTTATTTATCCACAATTTTGAAAGGGTGCCAATAATTTTGTCCAGCCCATTTTTGGGGTTTTGTGTGACATTATGACAAATTTGCTTTTTTTTCCTCCTGTTTTTGTTTTGTTCTAATACACACAAAAAGAATAAACGTGTGTATAGCAAAACATGTGTTAATGCAATACTTTTCTGTGAGAAATACTTGATTTTCTGGAAAAATTTCAGGGGTACCAACAATTTTGGCCATGACTGTATATAAATCTCAGAGGACACACATTCACTTGTTATATTTGCGTTGCTATTTTGTGAACCTCGACTCCCATCATCGCCACTATAAAGAAATCAGTTTCTATACACCACACCATTTCCCATCAAACCTCTCTGAATGACTTTGATTACATCTCTGTAATTGAATTGTGCTGGGAAATCAGCAGAAATCCTCCTCAAAGTAATCTTAAGAAAGCAGTGGACTTCATGTTGTATTTCATCCTGGTGTCTGGGCTTGAAGGAGCTTTGAGTGCTTCCCAGCCGTGTCAGCAGGTGTTGTGGGAAAAGAATGAGCTGACTTGGTATTTCTTACTCTGTATTGCAGGTTTGCTTCTCTGAATGAAATGCAAATGTTTTCCTCTGCAGCAGGCAACATGTCATGATAACAGCCAGCAGGAGCTCTGGGTTCAGCAGACCGTGACTTCTGTGGTGGGGTGTGATCACTACCGGCTGTTCTGAGGTCAGCTGTCTGCATCCTTGACAGTCCAGTGCAACATTACAATTCCATCCCCAGACACGGTCTGTCAGACGAGTGGCCTCTAACCTGAAGTAAGTAACTGAGCCTGGCAGAATTGATTTTCTTTTTAAATGCTTGAGCACATTCAAACACTGTGTGGGAAGAATCTTTATTTTATCCATTACCATCACTGCTGTACCTGAACAGATAAGAGGTGGGTGTTGCTTCACATTCACTTTATTTTGACACAACTATCAATTAAAAAATGAGGGAAAATGATTCACACCTTTATGAGACAAGATCAAAACCTTGTCAAGAAGAGAACTGAATCTGTGAATCTGTGCTTTGCATTTCATGCCTTGTATTCCTTTTTCTGAAACTGTGACACTTCTTTCAAAGCCGTTTCCTCATTCAAGGACAGCTCTTTTGTGTGGGAAACATAGGCGACCACAAAGTAACAGTCAAGGCAGTGTTTCTCAGTGACTTTTGGCCAAGGCTATTTGAGAAAAGCTCTCACTGATGACACAAGCTTCGCATTCTGCAGAGTTTCTTATGGCACTGAAACTTGAAAAGAACCCTTGACTGCCATCTGCTGCTAACGTTGCAGTCTCCACTATGGAGCACTGGTGCAAAACTGTGGCGCCATATATCGAAGTTATCAGAGTAAGAGTGCTGATCTAGAAGTTACATGAACTGTTTATCTTAAGAGTTCAAGTACAAGTGAGTAGTGCATTCAGGACAGTGTCAGGAAAACACAAAGTACAAATCAAAACCGTACCAAAGTACAAGAAACTTAATAAATGCACTCATCTCACGGCTCTATCAATTTTACTTTTATGACTCCAGAGGTGACCCACAGATTGAGATCTTATACCATGATGCATTCAGAAATAAAAACCCTTCTCACATTAAAATTGTCTTTCCTTTTCTCATAGGCACTCAAGATGAAAGAACAACCTGTTGCCACTAAACGTTTCAGGTTGCCACCTCCATGCGTTGTAAGAGCTGTGACTCACTTGGGCCAACAACCACAGACCCCTTACAGCAACCTAGGCCACTGTGGTTTTCACACCACGCTGGTGGCCTTGCCACTAAGCCATCAGGGTATCCTAGTACCTTGAAGGTCAAAAAACCACTTCAGCTAAATCATAATGCAGCTGCGAGGTTAATCTTTAATGTTCCAAAGTTCACACACACCACACCTTTACACCTGGACTTGCACCCCCATACATATCAGTATTAACCAAACAATGGGTCTATTCTCATCCCCTCAGGACTATAAGCATAGCTTGTCTTGAGCCTCCGCTGCTCAGAAGAAGAGAAAGGCATTCATCAAGACTCTTCTCAGTCTTGGCTCCCCAGTGGTGGAACGAACTCCCTCTTCCGATCAGAGCTGTGGAGGCGCTTGCTGCCTTCAAACGTCGCCCGAAGACCCACCTATTCAAGGAGCAACTTGGTGACTAACCATGCCTCTCATTTCTGCTTGCTTATTTCTCATTAAAAAAAAACTTTAAAAAAAAAAAACTCTTATCCGCATCCCTTCCTTACTTCTTGTCTTAACTTCTGACTTTTCTTTGACAGGTGTTGTTTAGGTGTACCTAGCTGCACAGTAACTTGGTTGAATAGCTAATGCAGATTTAAGTTTAACTTTAAAGGTTTAAGCATCAGATGTGGGTTACTTGAGCACTGATGTACGTCACTCTGGATAAGAGCGTCAGCTAAATGCCATAAATGTAAATGGAGTCAAGACATTTCATCTCTAAGCTACAATGGACAAAGACCAGGTTATTTACTGGGTACTGCAACATTTTTGCTGGCACCACAGTACTGTCATAATACTGATGCAAATAGGCAAAGCTGCAGTTTTTAGTTCCGTCATAAAGTGAGCATGAGATCAATGCGCATTGCCTACTGGAAATGGTACTTGCATCACTGTGAGGCATTCTCATATATAGGCAACCAGGTAGCAGATTCAATGTCGAGGCAGGACTCACTATGACTTGATTCCTCATCTTGTTTCTGAATTTGCCATGTCTGCTGAGCCTTGAGGAGGTGGGCTACGCTTGGCAAGATCAATGGCCTTATGCCTTCGCTCCAAGTCCCTGCACCTGAAAACATTTTTCAACTACATTGTTCTTTGGGTAGTTCCTGGCGGGATACCAAGCCATGGCTTCTACTACCTCAGTCTCCCTTGTGGGACTCTCAACGGCATCTTCCTCCCAGGAAGTACCTCCTGTTCAAGCTGGAAACTGTGTATGACACCTATGCTGGACCGTGAGCTTTGGCTATAATCGCTTGGCCAAAGCCGCACGAAACGACTGTGAGCCAGCAGCCCTAGAGGCTGTTACTGGGAAATGTTCCTAATAGATGTGCAGTTAACTGGAGCGTGTAACTTAGTTAAAGCGCCTAGCTTATGGCTCTGTAAATGTTATATCCTTTGCTATGTAAAGTTTAGTTTAATCTTTTTTGACCATTGGACACAGCATATCAACACGCTGGGGTTGCTCCTGGGATCTAAACACCAAATAAGTGAATTAACATAAGGCAGCAGGTAAAATAAATACCCTGCTTGAAGTAAAGTTTTCCTCCTTCCTCTTTTCATAGTGACAAGTCGACAGATTGGACAGCTCTCTTAACAACCTAGTACCATTGTTGGAGCTGCAGGACTCTTCTGTGGCCTCTGTGTGCTGTGAAAGCAGTGACTCATCAGCAGCCTACTGTAACAGCCATGGACCCTGAACACTAACTGGTTCCACCATGTGTGAATAGTTTCTGCGGTGTTACTTTTCCTACAGAGCTTGCTGGGTACAAGTCATTCTCATTCTCACCGGAGGACTACATGGCTTTGCTTTCTGCTTACAATGGGGACTGGGCTATTCTCTGTAAATTGTCATCTCATCTTATGTTAATATTTAAACTGGCTCTTTACTATTGTTGAGCAAGATCCTTAACATTCCCTTTTGGATCCATACCTGCTTGGAGACCATCAACATTTGTTGTAAAAGCCAGTTATTTATTAGCTTTGCTTGGTAGTGGAGGAGTTAATGGGCGTACAAGTCCACCAAGGTACTACCACTGAGTACTTCCTACAATCAGAAAACTTGCATAGGCTATTTTGTCAACACAAAATGTATTACAACGCACATCCTCTGTCCTGCTACATTTGCACAATCATATTTATTGCTGCTGAACACTGTTCTGCATTTTTGCACATGTAACTTCTCCTTTGCACTTTGCACAGAACTCTCTGCTACTAGTATACCTGATTTCTGTTCTGCTCGTGTTGCACCATGGTCCTGGAGGCACGTTGTCTCGTTTCACTGTGTACTGTCTGTATATGGTTGAAATGACAAAAACCTTCTTGCCTTGACACTGTACATTCTCTTGTTTCTACAGAGTCAGTATAGTCTGAGACAAGCTCTCAGTGTGTATCATTCTAATGTTATTTTTGGTATTCATCATCAACAGCTACTGTGGTCACAAGGCATAAAACAGAACGCTAGTTGTCATTGAATGTGCAAGACAATTCTTCTGTGTCACAAATGCACAAATTACTGTGCTTACAAACCTCCTTTGTTGGTCACATGAAGCCAGTTACATTAGTTAAAACTGATGCTCTCAGTATTGCAACTAAATTGTGAAATCTAATAATTTCTGAGAGCAGTTCTTTAAAGTATTTGTTACTGTAGTAAACTGATACAGAGATGGACTGAGGCTTATCTAGCTTGTTTATAAGCTAGTGATATTCTGGTACGCTGTATGTTATCAGCAGTGTTGGTAGCATATTGCCATTGTTGGAACATGGCAACTGGTAAATGGTATATTCACAGAGAAGGAAGCACGTCAACAATTTAGAGTAGAAGTTAAAGTAAAAAGCTTTGTTCCCATGTCTGAATACCCAGTGTGCTCCATTCATCATGGAATGTTTACAAAAGCCAAAAATGGAGATTCAATTCAATTCAATTCAATTTTATTTATATAGCGCTTTTAACAATGGTCATTGTCACAAAGCAGCTTTACAA
>JBBPDC010000149.1:5834492-5846210 GCA_037974485.1 Hemigrammopetersius urotaenia | reverse complement strand
TGTGTGTGTGTGTGTGTGTGTGTGTGTGTGTGTGTGTGTGTGTGTGTGTGTGTGTGTGTGTCTGTGTGTGTCTGTGTCTGTGTCTGTGTCTGTGTCTGTGTCTGTGTCTGTGTGTCTGTGTGTGTCGCTCAGTACAGATCTAAGAGGAAAGAAATCAGTAAGAAAACATGTCTGCCTTATAAATGTTAAATTAGATGAAAATGTTTATTGTCCACTCTGCAAACTCAATAGCGTTTTGGGTATATGCCACATAGTATTTATTTTTAATATGTTTATTGATTCAACACAGCAGTGTTTTAGCTTAACAGAATTATATTTTCCCTGCTTTTGAGGCCTGAAGCTTTTTCATTACAAATCTTAAACTGACTTTGGTTTGGCCTAGATGACCAGCACAGATACAAGCTTAGACTGGTGCTGATAATGCGTAACCAAGGACTCCTTTTTCAGATTCTGTTTCCTGTAATGTATCTGAAATGGGTATACTGAAGCCCTGGATTCTGCTAATGTCTTTAGTATCACAGGGAAGCAGATATAAAAAGCAGCCTTGGAGCCATCATGGGGTTCAGTGAAGAGGTGTTGCTATAAACTCAAATTACATTAGACGGATTGGTTTTGTGAATTGAGAACGTACATCAAATAATCCTATGTATGTTGTTTTCCAAGATATTCAAAACAGACTCCGTGACATGTGCCATTGTAACATAGTAATAAATGTTGTCCTCTTCACCTGTCAGTGCTTTTAGTATGATGGCTGATTGGTGTCTTCCTCTCTCTTTTTGTGTGTACGGGGCTTTGGGTAAATGGGGTTTTCTCTTTGTGTGTGATGGTTTGGGTCTCTGAATATTTGAATAATATTCTAATTGTTCTCAGTATGTTGAAAAGTGTTTGCTTGAAATGCAAATGAAAGAGAAAAAGAAAAGAGAGAGACAGAGAGAGAGAGAGACGCATACACAGAGAGACACACAGAAAGAGACATGCATACAGAGGGAGGGAGAGACAGAAAGAAAGACTATTCTTAGCCCTGCAGTAACACTGAGCTGTTTAAAGACTCTAGCGCTCACACACTAACATTCCACTACCATGTCAGTGTCACTGCTGGGCCAAGAATGATTCACCACCCAAATAATACATGCTCACCACTGGTCCTGTGGGAGTACCTGCCACTGTTGAGCAAGGTTAAGGGGCTAACTAACAATATAGAACAAAAATGCACTACGGTCTGTAATATATGTAGCACAATGTATATATGCACACTTATATTGTGATATACATTTTTAATAATACAGCCCAGCATGAGTCACAACAGAGCTATAGAGCTTGTTTATATGAGGTGTTTTTTTTTTTTTTTTTTACAAGGTTTTATTTTTGTATGCTTCTCATATGTACTTCATAGCGGAGACTTTGTGAAAATCAAATGTGTTGGAATTCATATGAAAAGGCCACTTAGAGGATGTAAAGGAAAGATGCTGTAATATAACAGAAAATCCTGTTATACATTATAACTATATTTGAATAGCCAGTAGCTTTTGTATTTAGTGCCTGCTAGATTAATAATTACCAGATATAATTTTTAACTGATTTTTATATTTTATATGTACTACATAATCCTGTATAGACTTATATTTTATTCCCCTTGTCTACCCTGTGTTTCAGAATGCCCTGGGCCTGACTACAACTGAATGAGGACATCGCTGAAACACCATCTCCATTTTTGGGTATGCTCATCATTATTCAGAAGGAATGCCAGTTACATGCGTTCGTCATTGACTTGTGGGTCGCCTCTAATTGGCCGACCCTGTTCCTGGAAGATGCTACATCTTAGAGAGCCCCACATTTTAGACAGCAGATATTACACCTGCCTCTCAACTGGAACTCAGTAAAGAACACTGTAGACATTTGAATCACTTTAATTTGCTCTTTAATTGTTCTTTATCTGAGTATTTTTTTTTGTTTCGCTTCTAATGCAATCTAAGAATAAAATCCCCTACAGTGTGGTTACTCTGCATTAGTACTTAGAATAGGTTGAAGCCAAATACTAAAATATATTTTCCACCAGTCTTGCTGTTTTCCCCAGGGCTGCAGGAAAGCATTACAACTAGCATCCGCTGTCATAGAGTTGATATTTAAGTAAGGCAGACGTTCGTGCCATGCTGCAGTGACTGGTGCCAGACCGCTGGCGTCTGAAAGGCTAATCATTATGGGGGGGAGGGGAGATTTGCTGAAAGGAAACGTGTGGATTTCCAGCACTGGACATCACGTTGGCTTAGTGACCTCTTTGGAAAAACTGGCAAGAAGCTTTTGCAGTTAAATGTAAGATGACCCCCCTTAGCTCACAGGCTTTTTTAACTGTCCCATCTAGAGCAAGTGAGGATCAGAAAGCAAAAAATGTTTTTCATTTTTATGAATCGTTTTGACTCTTTAATAATCTGTCTTTATAATTTTTCCATCAGATACCCTTAATTTTTATCCTTAATCCGCATTTGGCATTAGCCTACTAGTATCCTCTAGTCTTCTGTTCAAGTTTATCTTTTGTTACTTATATTCTCCATTCTTCTTTAATTGCCTTGAGTAGTTAATTCCTCTGTCAACAAGTTTCCTGGACCAACCAATCTTTAGCTATACCGTGAGTTTTGAACTGTGTTGTTTAGGTGGTCTCTTTGAATTTGTCATTAATTTACTTAGAGAAGTGTAATCCATTTA
The DNA here is from genome assembly GCA_037974485.1 of Hemigrammopetersius urotaenia. Classification (NCBI taxonomy): domain Eukaryota; kingdom Metazoa; phylum Chordata; class Actinopteri; order Characiformes; family Alestidae; genus Hemigrammopetersius; species Hemigrammopetersius urotaenia. The sequence continues at coordinate 5,843,510 of JBBPDC010000149.1, read as the reverse complement.
AAAATCCACTGTATTAGTAATCTAGATAAAATGTAATTACTCGCTGTGAATCCAGCTCTGACTGCAATCAAGTTGTCAAATTCCCCACCAATGAAAAGAAACTAAGTGCGCTCCATTATAAAAGCCTGAAGCTTCTGACTGGGTATGTTTGTTTGAAGGCCGCACTCTGCAGCGGTTTTCTTTTCTATTAGCAGTGGAACACAAGACCCGACCTGTTCTGTGTCATCCATGCGCCCACACACAACATCATGCCATTTTTGACCTGACTCTGCTGTGACAAATGCTTCTGTAAAATTGTAGAGCTTTAAGGTGGTTGAAGTCCTTAATAGGCTTCCATAATAATGGCCTTCACAGGCATGCACATACTACACCTAAAGGGACACACTGGCGATCTTTAGAGACTCCTGTTGGTTATGAGACAAACAGTATTATTGATTTGCTAATGCAGAATAGTTGTCTGAAATACCAGTTAAATACTTCAGTGAATTTAAGTATTGAGTTAACAAAGGATTTACCTTTTGGTAATGATCTGCTTTCTGTAATTTAATGAAAATACTGAAGTTTTCTTTTGTTTAAGGTGATGTTAGAGCAGAGACACAAAAAACGACAAGAATACAGTGCTATCTGAAAAAAAATATTTTGTTTTGTATACTACCCTTTTTAGTGTTCAAGTTCTGATAACCACAAAAAGCATATTTTAAGTAATTCATAATGAGTTTATCACAATAATTATTACTATAATGCTTTAATACGATAATGCTTAAAATCACTATATTGCCCACCCTTGTTCGCACCCGTAACTACAGTTATGAACAAGCATTACAGGATAGGTCACAGACATGACAACAGACATAAGGAAAACATAAGGAAAGTGGGAAAGTGGCATATGATCATTTCCTCACAGAGATAATTGAAAGATACCAGTCTTGTCTAATATCAGTTATAATTTAAATTCTTCATGATTATGGATTGTTAAGGGCCTGTGAGGTTTTTGTCCAGAAAATATTAGTCTAATTTGAACCATAGTTACAGGGAATAGTTGCCGTGTGGGTTGATCATTTCTTGTGTATTTGTTGTGTATACTTAACCGCTTAATATCAATATACTGAAAACCTTCTTATGCAGTTCCTAATTAAGATTTTCAATGAGATAACATGGCACTAAATCCTGAGAAAGAATGTTGATCTATATCAGGCCTGATGGAAGTAGAATAGAGAGCTATGGGACCTTTTGGCTACCTCTAGACAGGATAGTCATACTATCCCTGACAGTTGTTGGTAACAGTGGCAGGTGGTTTCAAGCCATTTTTAGCCTAAAAATGAGCCAGTACTCTCTTTGGCTGTAGTTTGTAATGCTGGCCCAATGTGTAACCAAGGACAGTGGGTGTTAGAGACTCAAGGTGTTTTTGGATCTACAGAGTTTTAAGCATACATGGTAGTTTTTTAGGATTAATAGGTATGTATGATGACATCATCAGTAAGTATATTATTGATTTACAAATTGTCAGCATTAGAAAGTGGTTTATATTTTTGTGCCATTTCAGGCTAACGTTCAGGATAACTGTATAACCCTTTTTTCCTGCTTTTGTAACCCTTTAGAGGTATTTGGGTTTTTTTTTGTAATGTTAAAACTGGTAGAGAAGTCAGTAGACAGAGTAGACAGTTTCCATGTTTTATGCATGTTCATGTGTTGGCTTCGGCATAGATACGGAGAAATATTAGATATTGACACCTGCCTGCAATTCATATATTGTGCATTCTTTACTATTACACAGTTTTATGAAGTGTTCTTTATAAAATTGGATCATGACAGGACCGTATTTAAAAGGTTGACCTCCGAGCAGGGGCTCAGACTCAGGCCAGTGAGTGTCCAGAGTGAAATCACATTCTCAGTTTTCCTATTCTTAAGTTTACATTTACATTTACTGCATTTATCAGACGCTTTTATCCAAAGCGACTTTCATTCCCTAGCTACAGGGGACAGTCTCCCTGGAGCAACTTGGGGTTAAGGGTCTTGCTCAGGGACCCAGTGGTGGTGCTGAAGGTAGAATTCGAACCCATGACCTCTTGGTCTGGAGGCAAGTATCCTGCCCACTGAGCTACCGCCACCCCTATATAGAAAGTTAACTTCCTGTGATCGATAAGAGTCATGCAGTCAGTCATTAGGCAGAGGTTTAACCATTTGTCTGTTCAAAACACATTCCAGTTTGTAATTAATCACTGGCTTGAGGGTGTGCCCACTTTTTTTTTTTTTTTTCGTCCCCAAGATTTTCATCTGTCTGTGTCTTTTGCCATGCCTCCCCTTTTCACTAGTCATACATCCTACCTTTCTTCTTTATTTGCATCGTACACACACACATACACACACACACACACTTACACACATACACTCTACTACACATGCTCTCAGTCTGTTCACTCCAGAGGCAGATTTTTTGAAAAGCACTCTACACCACAACACAGGCATTGACAGATGTTTGATGATTATTTGAAGTGGCATGCTCCTCCCTCACTTCCCTAAGCTCTGACAGTCTGCCTTTTTTTTTTTTTTTGGTTACTGCCCAGTGCTGCTGCATTCATCAAAGCCTATTGATTCAAACTGCTTTTTCATGGCAGTCGCTTGGGGAAGTGGAGGTAGGGAGCCAGGGGAAAGCAAGAGTAGAGAAACTGAGCAGTATTTTGCACAGGGCGGTACTCAGGAATGGTGCTTCTGCGATTCCTTATGCTTGTCTCTTGGCAGGACTAACAGCCAGTGTTTGGACGGCCGCTGAGGTCCCAGAATGACGAGCACCGCCCCAGCCCGGAAGCCGTACCGTAAGGCGCCTCCACAACACCGTGAGACGCGACACAGCCAGCCCGTGTTCCGGGATGACCTAAGTGGGAGTCCCTCAGCAACCGGCAACCCTCCGGTACCGGGACAGGCTGACCCTAGCCAGGTAATTTACCTCCAAAAACATTCTCCCATTTTGCAGCGCACACACTTTACTGGCCCCTACCCAAAGTGCTTGGAAAGTCCAGAGGCTCAAGATGTTTTCTCATCATCATGGTCATTAGCATCGGACAGCGACCTGGATGTCTCTAGCCTCTCTAGCTTGGAACTCACTGTCCTCCCCCCTCCACGAATATTCAGCCATGGCGCTCTTAGAATGGACCTACCTCGCAAGCAACAAAAAGGCATGAACCGATTTATCAGTCGCAGTGAGGACCTCCTGATGCTATCGGGTGAAGAGGACCCTCCTACCTCAGAGGGCTCACGCCAGTGTATCCGTGACAGTTCTCCATCCCACTCTAGCCGGAGTGGGGAGCGCTCCTTGGTTTTCAAAGAACAGGCAGAGATTCTTGCTCCTAAAACAGATCACCATACCCCAAAATCTGCTTTCCCAACACTGGTCCATCCACCTAAGGGTATTCTTAAACAACCGCAGCAGCTGGGAGTGCACTTCAGTGACAACCTACGCAAATCCAAGTCAGCAGAGATGCTGGGAGAGAGCCACAGTTCTGGTCTCAGCAGGAAGCCCAAAAGCATGTCCCTGGACAGGGAGAGGGATCCAGAGATGTCCCCTTCAGGACGTGCTGCCTCCACATCTTCTGCTTCACCCGGTTCTGTGCCACCGGAATGGAAAATTCGTCTCTTGGAGGAGAAGCTCAAGTTTTCACAGTTCTTGGATGAGATTACATACAGAGTTCTAAGCCCTGCTAGCTTGAAGATGCTGGGTGGCAAGAAGCTGGACACTTCCAGAGGTACCCAGTCCCAGCAACAAATTCCATCCCAACAAACTGATGCTAAGATGCCTTCTGAGAAAAAACAGGAGAGGAACCGACCATGGGACAGCTGGCATCCTCAGCATGGTAGAGCAGCAAAGAATGTGAGAGAAGGAAAACCCAAGGTGCCAAGACATGGTGTAGAAGAGGACCCAGACAAACAGCCTAAGGACTCTGACCGGGTGGGTGCTCGACCTAAAACCGAAAGTGCAATTTATGCTCGAGTGGGAGGCAGTTGTGATTCTAGGCGTAGCAGTGAAACTGACTGGGATGGCAGAAATCAGCGAGGTGCTCAACATCAACCTCCACCCCGCCCGCCATCACGGTTGGAAATCAGGTCTCAGCCAAAGAATACCATGGATAAAGTTGGGCCACCAAAGTATGGCATCTCTACTCGTGTGGAGAGTGAAAACATTCCAGTATCAAAAACTGCTTTTTCTGTTTTATCTCAGATTAAGGTATGTTTACCTAGTAACTTTTTAAATATTCCTTGACCCTCAATGCCCTCCATAAACCTTTTCTTGGCCAATATACTTCTCTACCCTGTTCAATTCATGCCACCAGATGCCCTTTCCAGCACTGAAAATTCATACTTGCTTAAAATGATTTTTTTTGCTGGTTTTACCCCGACTTATAGTTTTACTAGAAGTTTAAAACATAAATTGAATATTAAATGGGTTTTTTGTTTACTTAAATTTACCATTACCTTAGGTGTCTTTGTATAGTAGTGGAACTGTTAATGTTAGCAGTAGCGTTAGCAGCTCAGTGGCCTTTTAGCTGGTAAAAGATCAGAGCTGCAAAATCCATTTCATAGTTTCATAACATGTCCATATTGACTTGTGCAGTTGAGGGCTCTGGTTGCGGTGTCAAATAGTGCCTTTTCCAGTTAACCTTCCAGATTCTTTCCTTCCAATCCTGCACCTGGTGACCCACTGCCCTCCAAAATTTTTGTGGCTTCCTGCACTGACACATCTGATCTAAATAATGAAGAATTTGATTAGTAGCTGGACCAGGTGTGTTTGTCTGTGGGCCTGCAATGAGCCAGATTAAGAAACAATAGTCTTAGCTAATGCTTGGAGAATCATTATTGAGATTACTTTGTTAAGACCATATCTCTTATGTGTTATGTGTTATTGTGTTCCATTGTGGTTCACAAACCATTTGTTCATAATTGCAAATGGCAGTATCAGGGTATTCAAGTGTAAGCAGTTCCTTATCTCTTAATTACTGTTTAGCTCCTAATCATTACTTTCAATTATCACAGAGACGAATTTCTGCAAACAGCAGCTAATTAAAGATGTGGGTATAATTACTATGACTGACAGGCGATCAATGTTTTTTTTTTAGAGACAAGAGGCAGCATGTGTATAGTTTACTAGTCTAAAGATAAAGAGACATTATTGCTGAGAACATTCAGGCGTAGTAGTATTTAGTATCTTCTCTCTGCATGTTTAATTTGGAAAATCAGCATGTTCAAAGTCATTTGTTTATTTATTTATTTATTTGTTTGTTTGTTTGTTTTTAACAGGAGTCCTTATCAGATGCTGACAAAATCAAGTAAGTATTGTTTTTATATCATAGCTGTTTGTTGTCTGGTTAGTCTCATAGGAATAACGTGTGCCGAAATGTTTCATTGTTTGTTTTTTGAAGTGTCATTGTATTAGATAAAAGTCAGCCATGTGTGTTTCTGTGTTTGTTTTTTGAACCTTACATAATTAACAAGATTTCATGAGCTATATTTTAGTATGCTGAAATAATGTGTGTTTCCTTGGGATCATATGACCCTGAAGGATCTGTCATCCTGACACAGCCAGTCAAACACAGATGGTCTGTCTGAGATTTGTGTCAGCCTGGTGCCAGCAACATTCGTTATGTCTCTAGCAGCAGGGTAAAGACCACAGAGCCTGGCTTGAGGTGTCTGGACGGGAGAACAGTTGTTGGAAGGAGTGTCGCAGGTATTGGGCAGAGGTACCTGCTGGAATGATAGAATACCTACTCTAAGCTGGTAGAAGCATGTGCCCTCATTGCACATTCAGTCAGGCTGACACAGGCTGACACTTGAGGGTGTTGGGGCTTCCTGTGGTCTTCAGTGTTCAGTGCCACTGCTGCACTCTTCCTTGAAGAGTGCACTCCTGTAGTCTGAGAGAGGCTACATCTGCTGGTGTCATGGCAAAAGCAATGACGAAACACTTAGTAAATTTCCCACAGTTACCTGGGTTTGGTGTTGGTACTGATGGCTGATCATCTAGTACTTTGCTGCTCTGACTATTCATACACTTCAATGCGATTTCTCAGAATCGGTAAAATAAGTAATTCTTTTTTTTAACATGTAATTATACTGTTTTTAACATGTATTGTTAGTTGTTGTTGTTTGGGAGCTATTTTGCCCTTGCTGATTATATACTGGCCTTTTATGTGGAGACGTATTTCCTTTATATTTGTGTAAATATAAAGGGGCAGCTGGTGGCCTAGTGGTTAGGGCATTGCCCCTGCAAGCAGAAGGTTGTGGGTTCAAATCCTGCTAGTGTCATCACAGAGGTACCCTTGAGCAAGGTACTGTCCCCACAGTGAATTTATTGAGTTAGCAGCATTTGTTCGAGAGAATCAGAGTAGTCTGCACGTGCTTTTCACTCAGGCTAAATGAAGCGAACCTAGGTCCTCCCTAGTGACGTAGAGCGGAAATGTGTGGCATGGTGGCACTGGCAATTTCATTGATTGGCCTAGATGCTCCCTAATGTGGGATGGGAACTGAATCATTGATGAGGCTGTGGCCAGTGCTTCACAAGGTATATGTATATGTGTATGGTTCTTTCATTTTTGAAGAGAGACTTTAACCATCCTAATTCACACGTAAATACTGTCTAGACAGTTTTTGATTGCTAGTGTTAAGGCTCAGAACACTGAATCAATTCTGGAAGTTTTAGATATTACAGGAAATTTTGCTTTGTGATCATGTATTAGGTAGAAGCTGAGATATTTAACAGTTTAAACTATGGTTAATGCAAAAACAGTGGTCAGAAATTACAAGAGTACCAGTACCTGTGAATAATGAGAGGGGTTATCTACTTTTGACCAAAGAGCAAAGTGCCAGGGATAGCACTGATCACTGAGCCCCCTCTCTCTCTCCCCATTCATTCTGAAGGAGGCTCAACCCAAAAATAGTTTTCAGATGCTGTTCATCACGTAGTTGGACCCAGATATCTGGACACAGAGAGGATCTCCCAAACATTGGGTTATGGCAAAATTTGAACTGTCTCAGCGAGACGGGACAACCTTACTAAGTTGGATGCGCTCTCTCTGTATTAATTCCTGAGGTGACTCTCTCACAAAATTTCAAACTTTAAAGGATCAATACTTGTGCCCTGTTCATCTGGTTGCTTATATGTATGCAAGCATGTTGCACCAGATATAGCAAGACATTTCAAAGTTTTTGCTGGTGCTTGATGTTTTCATTTCATTTTCAGGATAATTGTTGCAAATTTTATTGCAAATAAAAATGAGCCATGAACGAGTAAAATACCTCCAAGGGATCTGAAAGAACTAAGGTTTAATTGGTTTCTTGTTCTACTTAAGAAACTTGCAATATTTAGGAGATCAAAACTTAATTCTCAAGTTTGATCCGTGGTGATGCCTCAGCTGTCCGTGGCCAGGCGTCCAAGAGAGTACACTTGCCTGTGCTCTCTTTTAGTGGGTAGGACGACCCTTCCTTTCTCCCCATGGGATGACATAAAGACATAATAGAATTGGCAGTTAATATTATCCACCAAGCACATTGAGTTGTCCAATAGCAGCAGTTTGTAAAATTATGCAGTTGCTTTCTCTACATGACTGTGGAATCACATGCTAGTCTTCACCTTCCAGTGTTGAGTGCATTGTGAGATTGATGGTGTACCAGCTAGTGAGTGGATTGGATTCTGTTTTTTTAGCATTCTTGATGCATTACTGTATTAGACTGTTTTACAAAGTAGGATGGGTTTTTTCCTGTTTTTTTTTTTTTCTCAACAGTGTACACCAGGTTCCCTTTCTAGTGCCACAGAGAGCACAGTGTAATTCATGTTAAACTCCATCCTCTAATCACTGCCTTCAGCAAGTGCCTTATCCACTCAAGCTCTTTCGAATTGCCCCCAGAGTGTGTCGAAATCTATAATCTCTTATCTTGCTCATTTTTCCCGTTTGCCTGTTAATGCACACCACCCCCTTACCTCGTGGTAAAAAACATGTGTCCCCTTTGTGCAGCCTTGAAGCTTTTGCAAATAGTCTGGGCCTGCTGTGGTCAAGCTATTGTGTCTTTTTTTCCTCTGTGTTCTTTTGCTGTGAGATTTGTGCACTGAATGTGCACCTTAGAACAAGAATATGTCTTTGAAAAGAGAAAATTGTATGGATATATTTATAGCCTTAAAGCTCCTGACCCTCAACCATAGAATGAATCATTGATGTCACTGTGCCTTTTCCTTGCTTTTACTTTGCTGTGTTGCCTTGGTAGATGTGTGAGCGTGAGCGACTGTGTGTAAGGCATTTGCTCAATTTTGCTCAGCGCTGTCGGAGAGGCTACCGCATGAAAAGGAGAGTTTTGGTGGGGTGCTTGGGGAATGTCAGGAGCCAGCTTCAATTAAAAATGTAGTGTCTGCAGACTGTGGGGATGCCAAAACTCCCTCTAATCGATCAGCGTTGTGAATATGGAGAGTGGCAAGGAAAACTTCTCCACACTGCCATCCTGACCCAACACCTGAGACTGATAGCTTTTCTCTACATGCCCTGTTTCCACAGTAGAGTACCAGTATAGCTTCTAAACAGTATAGCTGTCTTATTATACTTCTCTTAAACAAGCAGATGCCTTTAGGTAATGTAGAAATCCACAAACATTGCTAGAAAAGTGGTAAAAAGGCACTCAGAAGCAACATTAATGTAAAGCTGCCTGTCGGAATGCAAGAAAACATAGTAAAATGAGTCTGTGCTCTGAATTTTCATGGTCAGCAAATGATGTAAACGTACTGTTTCACATAGATTTTGAGTTTTGACGATGTAGTGAACTTTAAATAAAGATTTGAAAAACTACACAACAGCCATCATCTTAGGCCATGTCCACACGTACACGGGTATTTCTGAAAACTGAGATTTTCTGTTTTCTTTTTTTTTTTTTGTCCACACAAGCACGTTTTCAAAAATATCTCCGTCCACATGCAAACGCAAAAAACGCTGTCAAGAGCATGCCAAGGCAGCAGGTGGCGATATAACCTTAAACCGTATAGCATTGGTG
>JBBPDC010000149.1:5817405-5834392 GCA_037974485.1 Hemigrammopetersius urotaenia | reverse complement strand
GTGTGTGTGTGTGTGTGTGTGTGTGTGTGTGTGTGTGTGTGTGTGTGTGTGTGTGTGTGTGTGTGTGTGTGTTTCAAAAAGTGTTCCAGCGTCAGCACTGTAGTATAACTTCAAATGGTAACCACTGGAGCTGAAAATTGAAAGTTGCATTAAGAGGTTCTGTGCTAAGCTTTCATAGAACTGCATTGTCAGATGTGTCTGGAGCCCAGCAGCTGATTTCTGCCTGATAGCAGTCTACAGGGGGAAACAGCACTTTCGCATTAGACAGGATGTACTTTTTAAACAAGTTTGGGTACTTCGAAATTCTGCTTTTATTTGTGAGTACATTATTACACACTATATAGACTGGCTGGTCCTAGACGTTCTGCGTAGTATTGTTAAAATGCCAAACATGTCATAGGGCTGAATGACCTTTTGGTATTTATATGTAACCGTGATTTGAGTTTCTACGTTTAGCTAAAGGGCTTGTTGTTCCAATCCCCAAGGTAATCAGCACGATGTTTTGGAGGGGGGAAGAGGCAATCAATGTGTTGTCTGTAACGTACAAAGGTTACACTGGGGTCATCATATATTTAGTTTTATTCAGTGAGCCAGTTCATAAAGAGCCTCACCATACAGCTCAAATTAAAAAATGTGTTTATTCTACCTGTTTGCTCAGTGTATGTATACAGCAGGACTGTGGGGAGCTAATTACAGAGTGCAAGGGACCAGTTAGCCGTCTGTTCATGCTGCTTAAGTGTAGTGTTTCATCTCCTTCGGCAGCTCAGCCACCCATCAGTCATAGCTGATCTCTCAGAATGCTCTCTATGGAGAGGCCTCCTTCTTGGATTCCTTTCAGACAAGAAACGATGTAATTTATTGCTTTTTTCTCCCAGTTTTTTTTTTTTGCTTTTTGTGTCATAAAAGCATTCTACTAAAGCATTCTAAGCAAAAGCTTTGATTTCAGGAAAAGGTACCTTGAAAGCATACATGTTGTTGTGCTTTTTTTTAACAGTGCTTTTATTTACCTTTCTGGTCTTGTATTATGATGTTTGTCTGTGCTGATATCCATTTCTTCTTTCTCGTTAAGGAGCGCTACCGCCAGGACTGCAATTTGGCCGTGCAACTGTTGAAATGCAACAAGTCCCATTTTAGGAACCACAAGTTTGCGGATGTAAGTGGTTGGTTCATGCATTAAAGACACATGCATCTTTCTGCAAACATGCCTGCTGTCACCTGTAGGAATCTAAATGTGTTTTGTATTCTGCAGTAACTTTAAAATTGAAACATTTTAATGTTAATTGAGGCAGGAGAGCTTTTGAATGCACACCCGTCGTCAGATAGTAGGCGAATTGAGAAACGGCGAGAAGCAGGATAAAATAGAAAACTTGCAGATACAGAAGGTCTTCACAATAAAATGTATGTTAGCATTATCGCATTGGAGAGCAGAGTTGAACTTTTGGACACAGACAGCCTAGCCAGCAAAAGCAAGGTGAGTTATTGACAAGGTGTCAAAGCCCAGACTCATAAGTCTGCCTGGCCTTTGTGTTTATCCGTGGGCCAGAATGTTGCAGGTGTCAAAGTGACAGACAGCTGTGCGCCGGTGTAAAAGAGCCAGGCAGTTAACGGGCCTTTATCAGAGCCATGGCAGAGCACAGAGCTCCGGGTAACACTTCAGCACAACGCAACCTGTAGCCTGCAACATGCAATTAAAATATGTGCGAACCACAACAGTGCTGCATCCATTTCTTTTGTATAAACTGTTTCCTATTCCTTTAATGGTTGTATTTAGCTGGACAAGTTCCCGACCATGCTATATCAGCTTAACATTAGATTACACAAGCTATGTATGAACACAGATTAAGGCAGGAACTTTAAAGTCACTTTTGACTGTTTCTGTTGTTCCCCTTGTTTGTTTTCATTTAACAGTTTCATTTTCAGGTGTTCAGGTTTTTCAGCAATAACAATCTTGCATCCAGCTGAGGTTAGTCAGGCCCTAGTTTCCCATAGACGCGCCACCAACAACCTTTTCTAAAGGAAAATACACATTTGTAAGCAGTTCCAAAAGGTATCAGTGTTTTAGGTTTTTAGCAAAATACCTTTTGTGTTGTAGCAATTTATTTGTGTGTGCATTTGTTTTGGTGGTAGCTCTGTTCTGACCCACTGCTACACATCATGCTAAAACTATCTCTGGATGGTTATTTGTAGGTTGTTCAGATGGACTTTACTTGTAGTAAAGTGGCTCTTGGCTATGTGAACATATGAAACACAACAAATTTCCTGAGGATAAGCTTGCAAGACTAATCAGGCCTCAACTTGTGATCAAGTTCTTTTGCTCCATTCAACATAAATGATCAGAATGTGAACAGTAAAGGTTTTGATATGTTAACAGAGGCATTAGGCTAACTCTGAAGTTCACCTCTTATTTATGCTTAAATTCTGTTTACACTCACTTTCACAAGCCTTTTTTTGTCATCCTATTTTAATGTGTTTGTTTATTAATCAAGGGAAGTGTGTAATCCCAGGTGCCCTATTCTCTGCAACACTATTATAGCCGTCCCTCCCTTCATAAGAGGGTGGGTGTCATGCTTCAGGCCTATTTTTAGGAGATCTATTATTCATTGCTTGAATTATATCCTCATCCTGGCTAGATTCATTAGTCTGGCAGCGGCCTATTCTGAGGTTAACCTGCTTCAGGAGCAGTGACGCTTCTCTGGTGGTCTGTCCCACTGAAAGTGAATAATCACATGCAGATTTATTTGGCACGTATTAATCAGACCTTTTCATATGGAAAGAGGTGACATAATGATAGGAAATGAGAGCAATTTGTTATTTCCCAGAGACATTTAATTAGCTAGAGGAACACTGCCTTCTCCCAAAGCTTATGCTGTTTGTAGGGTGATACAGTGAAGTTCAGAAACAAGCTGCTGTGTGTATCCTTGAACAGCCCTCAGTGAGCAGAGAAATGCAACAGTCCATTATATTTCTGACAAAGTATTAGTTGTGTTTTGTCTCTTGTGAGAAGAACACTGTTGTAGTGAGGTGCTAGGTTTAGATAATGCCTCAAATGAAGTACAACAGTAGCCATAGAGGACGCTGTAAGCATGTGCTGTTAATAAAAACCTCCTCCCTCCAGCCCCCGTTGCGTATGGATACAGGAAGAACAGGGGCGCTGACTGAGGCAGATAAAAACCTACCAAAGCGAAACACTGATAACCATGGTTACGTGGTCCTCCTGGGGATGGGTGCGTGCTTGCGCGTTCAGATACGAAGACGCTGTGAAGCAGAACTGAGTCATCCTTCTGTTCAGACGAGCGGATGGGAGGGAGCAGGTTGCAGTCCTGCCTGCCCATAACAAAGCAGTGCAGAGATCAACATCAAACCTGTTCCATTTACACCAGATGCAGGCAGCTGCTGGGAATACACACTGCTCTCAGCCAAATACATAATGAAGAATTCCCTGACATCACAATCAACAATGGAAAATTTAGATACAGGGAAGGTTTTGGGGCTTAAAGTGGTTGGCAAAATACAGCAGTACACAACTTTACCCTTAACTGAAGATTATAGGTGTCCATTAGCACACTGCTTAAATATCTCACAATGCTTATATGTCTATATCACAACCTTGCCTCAAACCATCCTGTCTTAAGTCTCAAAAGACTTGACACTGTAAGATTTGTTTGTTATACAAATCTTTTTGTTATATGTGTAAAGTGACCATTCATACAAATTACACTGTACAATTATTTCTTGCTTGAATGATTTGCCACAAACTAGAGACAGTTACTAATAAACACAATTAACATTACAGTTAATATACATATAATACAACATTCAGCATGAGGCAGTAAGTGATATGTGAGCGATTACGGTAGGAACATAAAATGGGTAAAGTTTGTAATACAGAGAATGCTACAACAATATACAGAATTAGTACTAAACAATGACGGTGCGGATTGTTGGGTATGGGAAAGATCAAATATATTAAAAATGATAGTGTATTATTTAGCAGTAATACTGCACATTAGTGTGTGTTGATCAGTGGGTCGAAGCTGTCTCTGAATCTAATGTGTGCAGAGGGTTTTCATCTGCTTAAAGAAAAGAAAAAGAAGAAAAGTATCAGTGCAGGGTGCTTACAGTCCTTCATGATGTCCTTTCTGAGGCAGTGCGTGGAGTAAATCTTCTGGACAGCTTAAACAGTTTTGCAAAGCTTTCTTGTCTTGAGTGGGGTAGCTCCTGCCGTACCAGGATGTACCACACCTTGTGAAGATGGACTCCACAGCACACAATAGGCTACCAGGGTCAGCTGGTAGCTTAGTGGTTAGGGCATTCGCCCTGAGATCAAGCACCTTTGAGTTACCCTGAGCTAGGTACCATCCCCACAGACTGCTCCCTGCACACTGCTGTGCTCCTGGCTGCCCGCTGCTTCACTTGGTGAATGGGTTAAATGCAGAATTTCATGCTGTTCACACGGTGTGCTGTGGTTTGTTCATGTATGACAGAATGGTCACTTTAACTTTCACCTGTTGAAGCTTGTCAGACTTGTAGTGGACATCCATGCTTTCTTCAGACTCATGAAGAAGTGAATGCATTGGTGGCCCTTTTTAAGGGTAGCTGCCATGTGTACTGTTCCCTTGAGGTTAGAATGGAGGGTGACTCCAAGGAACTTGAAGCTGCTGACCCTCTCTGCAGCATCTCCTCTGATGTAATTGGGGACACGAACTGCATCCTGTTGCCTAAAGTCCATGACCAGCTCCTTAGTTTTGCTGTGATTAAGAGGCACGTAGTTGTTTTGACACCAGTCTGCAAGGAGCCTCACTACCTCTCTGTAAGCAGGTGGTGGTGTCATCGGCAAACTGCACGATGGTGTTGGAGCTATATACTCCACACATTTTGTGCAAACAGGGAGTATAGCAGAACACTGCCCTGATGAAGTGCTGGTGTGGAGGTGGTGTTTCTGCCAATCTGCACAGGGTAGCAGACTCACAGACCAAGCTTGGATAAATGCTTATCCATAATCCATAGATAACAGCATGACTTTGCAGTTTTTACTGTCAAGGGGGACCAGCGTGGTGTGAAGTGTGTGTGTGATATGGCATCCTCATTGGATCTGTTGTGGTGTTAAGCTAATTGCAGTGGTTCCAGCTTCTTCATTGCAATGGGATGCTACTGGATTAGTGTCATTGAGGCAGTTCACTTTGTTCTTCTGAAAGGTGGAGACAGCTTTGTAAAGAGCTTTGTAAGAAGTTAAAGATGTTCAAGAATATAGCAGCCAGTTGTTCACTGCATATTTTTTAAAACTTTCTGAAATTCCATTAGCTGGTAGATTTGTGGATGTTGAGACAGTAACACTGGTGTTGTGCAGTGTTGTGCGTAGAATGTGTTTAGTTCATTAGCGAGAGGTGCGCTGGCGGCTGTGAATGCTTGTGCTCTATAGTCCATCATAGTTTGAATTCTCTGCCACACTTGACATGCATCATGCATCCAATTGAACAGCGGCTCCACTTTGCTGCTGTACTCAAGCTTAATGCAGCTGATGGCTTTCAGGTGCTTGTCTTTAACATGTGTGTGTGGTGAGGGACCAAGATCAAAATTAATCCATGGTTTCTGGTTGGGAGATGAATGAACTGTTTAGGTCGGTATTCAGTCATTTTTAATGAAGTCCACAACCACTGTGGCATACTCATCCAGGTTAGAGCATGAGTTTCTGTCCCAGTCCACAGAGTCAAAGCAGTCCTGTAGTTGTTCCTCCGGATCTAATGACAAACTGTTGATAAACAGGTAGCAGCAGTATGGAGGCATTGCAGTACAGGCCAAGATGCAGAAAAAAGTGGTATTATTTGCGACTGAGCAAGAAACATGCTAGTGGTATTTAGGGACAAAATTGTAAAGTTTTCCTGAGTAAAATCATCTGAAATAATGAACGGTCTGTCTGGGTATGTGTTTCCATAACCGTTGATTACGTGTTACAGTTTGCTTAGAATGCTGCACGTGTTCCCATTCACTGGGATGTAAACTGCAGCCATGAACACAACAGAGAACACTCATATAAAACTGTAAGCACTCAATCAATAAATACTCACTGTCCAGACTACAGTTCTGTGAAATCCTGTCCACGAGAAAGCATACCCCACTTTATCTCTTGTTTCCCTGATGATTCTGTCCGATCAGCGTGGTGGGCTGAAAGATCTACCGTGTTGGCTGTGGGCAATGTTTCTGTAAAGCAGAACACATAGCAATTCTCTTTGAAATTTAAGGCTTCCTCTGAGACTGTCCGGTTTGTTGTCCGGAGATTGAACATTAGCCAGGAACATGTTGAGCATCAGAGGTCCTAGCCCACTTCATTCTTCTTTGGGAGCTCCCAGGTGAATCGTAACGGCCATGTTGTTTGCAGGAGAACAAAGAGAGCAATTTTGCCGATCATATGTAAACTGTCTGGGGAAAATAACACAAACAAGACAAGACACAAAACTAACAAGCCTGTGGAGAATGACATTGAACGTGTCACCACACACTGGCACCTTCTTGACCATCTTCAGATACTGTAATCTAACAAATGGACTTAACAAATACTTAAAAAGGAGCTGGGTTGGGTTGGAATAGACCGTTTAAACCAACACTTGAGGCAAGTGTGAAGTGTTAGGTGTATAGTTTGTTTGATGCTAACGGCTGGCTATATTCCAGTATTAGTTAGCTACATTATACTCATAGCTCCAGGCAAGTCTATGTAGCAGTGAGGATAAATACTTGGCAGATTGCCTACAGTGGGTAAAGAAAAAATACCCTTTATAAAATGTTCATATTTTGTTGCTTTGCAGCCAGACATTAGGAGACGCACAAAAAATATGTTCCAGCTGTGTTTACTCTATCCAGCTTATAATATCCCAGTAAAAGATATGATAGATATGATCAATTTATAATAAAATGAATGAATAAATAAAACACAATTGGAAATGGATAAAGCATCACATCCTACCAATTACACTACCTATGCGTGTCAAGGCACTGTCAGAAGATTCCAGGGATAACATTTTGGACAGGCACCTGTCAGGAAAGGGATACAGAACAAATCAAAAGGCTTTATCACATTATCAATCACTAAGAAGTATTTACAAAGTATAAAGTGTTTGGCACTGATAGGACCCTCCGCAGATCAGGCAGTTCCTCCAAACTGGATTTAAGAACTGAATGTAAGGAGGAAACTGATCAGAAATGCTACCAAAAGGCCTATCTCAGCAAACACAAAGCATTAATTAAAGCAAAAGATGATTCCACAAAGTACTGACACAGGAAGGTGATCATTTATCCATCTCAGTGATGGTTTTTTAATGTATTTATTTTTGAAACTGTTGCTTTCATGTGGATGTTTTAAGTAAATATGGCTGAGAATTTGTTTGCTGTGTGTCTTCATTTCAGTATGTGAATAACAAAATGTGAATATTTTGAAGGGGGTGATTCTCATCTATAATCCACTGTATATTTTGAATTAGGGTAAAAATGTTTAGATTTAATTATTGTAAGTGTGCTTGATCTACAATTCAACACAAAAATGTCTTCGGATGTCCTTGTTATTTGTGTGAATTGGCTTGGGTGAATAAAGGAGATGCACAGAGGTACACTGCTGTGTGCATTTGTGATGTCTGATGTTAGGCTGCAGGCAGGGTATGTGGGGTTGGGGGCGTGGGAGGATTGGTTGTGTAGCATGTGCATAGACCCTGCCCTTTTGGGAAAGTAGAGCACAGGTCACAGCATGTAGATCCATGACCTGGAAGGCCATACAGGGGTCGTGCTCAGAAACACTGCCTGAACACATTGATCTGATGTGGCCCCACACCCAGAGGAAGTTGGGGGTTTTGCAGGGCATTTACTGCCTCCACAGGATCGTTAAGGCATCAGCTGAACTGCACTGTGCATTCACTGATTTTCTCTGTCTGCTTTCCACGAATCGATGACCCTGCCTTGCTTTACCCAGTCAAGTCAGCAGTATGACATAAAGGCCTTTAGATAGCCATCATTTTCCTCTTTTTGCGCTCTGTGTTTCTCACTGTGCTTCAGTTATGAGCTAATGTGAGGTACTGTGTTGACCACATTGGCTGTTTTTAAATAAAAGAAGGCTTCCTCCTATTCTTCTGGATGGAGGCAAGAGACGGAGTGCATGGGGCAACTCCATGTATGGATCTCATATAACACTTTTCATATCTCAAGAAGTGGAACAGAGAGCTTCCTCACTGTAGGGCTCTTGTTAAGGTTATAATGGAGTAATAGGTCCGTAAAGACCTTGAACTGCATCAAAATTCTCATTTACTGTAAATTGTATATTTTTTGTTGGCGTGTGCGAGGATTTTTTTATATTCTTGGCTGTCATTTATCAGCATTTGTTTCCAGTCTTGAAAAAATTTAAATAAGTAAAATGCCTCTTTTTAATTTAATTTGCATTTCAGTTGGTTATGAATTGTTCAGCAGCCCGGTACCGGGCCGTGGGTCATGTGGTACCGGTCCACGGGCAGCACAGAAAAAAAAACTTGAATGAAATGTATGAAAATGCTGTTAATAATACTGCGAGTACACATTGGATTTACGTTGATTATTATATTTTAAAGATACCCCATTATTATATTTTTTAAAATATCATTTTTATGCGTATTTGTATAAATACATATACGTATATTTATCTGCCACTCCTTAAAGGCCGGGCCGTGAAAATAGTTTCTGATATTAAACCGGTCCGTGACGAAGTAAAGGTTGTGGTCCACTGGTGTAAAAGACAGCTGATGTTTTCAAACGAGAACAAAGAAATGGCAGGACAAAAATGTACATTGTTTTTTGCTAACTTGTGATGCCTATACTGATTTCCAATGTATATGTCATGCTACACCTTTGTAGGTATTGAGAACTTTCCCCAAGACAAACAAGCAGACAGTTATTAGCCAGGATATTACATACAGACGGTTTAGATGATGAAAGAGCTGGTATATGACTTTACAGATGTGGTTATTTAAATTGGCACATTCCGACAAACTGTCTATAAATAACCGTTTAAAGTAGCTAAGAGGGTTGTTTAAAAGCATATCATGTCATATGGTATTTGACTGCACTTTTGAAACTGTTCTTGAGGTTCATTAACAAAGCCAGGGGGGGAATCTCAAACCAGTTCCACTGGTGCTTAAAAATTATTTTGTGTCATATTCTTGAAGTTGTGGCTCATGTTTTTTTTTTCTTGTATGCTTCTCTTCTTTAACTTGTGTTCCAGTTGCCGTATGAACTGCAGGAGATGGTGAATAAGCACATGAAGAGCAGCCTCCCTGACAAAAGCCAGAGTCCTCCAGGAGCCCAGGGCCAAGATCCAGATACACTGAGTCTGACACCTGCAGACGTGGTCCCAACCTCAGTCATCGCCCGGGTGCTGGAGAAACCTGAGCCACTAGTGCTCAACTCGGCTCAGTCCAGCAGCAGTGCTGGTCGACCGGTGGCTGAAGACGTGTTTGTCCACGTCGACATGACTGGACCCCAGAACGAGAATGGGGGCCCAGAACGTGCCAGGCAGAGCAGTGGTGCTGCTTCTGATCAGCAACATGTTAATGGCATGGCTCGAAGCCAGGCCAGCCCAGATGGTCCATTGGCGGATGATCTGGCACCCTCTTTTGAGAAGCTGAACCCTTACCCGGCTCCTCCTCCACCACACCCTCTTTACCCTGGCCGCAAGGTGATCGAGTTCTCCTCAGACGACAAGGTCAAGATCCCCAAAAACAGCCCCCTGCCTAACTGCACCTATGCCACACGTCAGGCCATCTCTCTCAGCCTGGTGCAAAATGAAGAAGAGGCAGGAGAACGGCAGCGTACTGTCCCCAACAGCCCTGCCATTTCTGATGGCTGGGGTTCCGGAACGTCCTCTTCCTCAGGTAGGAATGCCCTGTAATAGCATGTATTATAAATATCAGTGAAACTTGATCTGTAAACTGTTATGCTGTTATGAAAATCATAATCTAAATCATTAGGATTAAAAATCTTTACAAAAAATGTCTGTCCTCAGGTGGAGGGCACACATCGCTCCCACGAACACCCCAGCAGACAGACATCACTGACCCTCTATCCAGCCAGTCCAGCCCCTTTAGCAGCCCACCACAGCCACCGAGTGCCTTTGCCAGCTCAGGGAGTTCTGAGGAGGACCTTCTTGCCAACTGGCAACGAATGTTCGTCGAGAAAATGGCACCATCCTCAGAGGGCACCCTAGTCAATCGTACCTCTTTCAGCAGCGAGACGGTAAAGGACCTCCAAAGGAGTCGCAACAGCAAGTCGAGCAGAGGAGCTTCGGACAGAGGCATTTTGCGGGGCGCCTATTCGGATGGGGAAGAGGGCTCTTCTGCTCAAAGTTGGACGGCCAGCAGAGAGTCCAGCCTAGACACTGATACCAGCAGTGTGGCTGACTTACGCACCAAACGGGGACAATACGGTGCACAGTTTTCCCAGGAAGAGAGTGAACGCTTGCTGATGGGTGTTGACAACGAGGACGGCACCAGTGGTGATACCATGGTCACAGAGGCTAGCCCAGGTTCTGCCAAGCGGCAGGGATTTGCTGAAGATGCTGGTTCAGCGGGCAGCTCAACTGAGGAGCGGGATGTCCTGCCGCAGGATTTTCCTGTCATTGGCTCCAGGGGCCTTGCTGGGCTTGAGGATTACACAGACAAGTCCCCATCTCAACGGCACCACCCCCAGAGTGGCTCCAGTCGACCTCACAAAAGTCCCAAAAGGATGGGAGTCCATCACTTGCACCGCAAAGACAGCCTTAACAGAGCGCAAGAACATGGAAACTTGCTGGACTGAGATAAAGGTCTATGCCTTGTCCCTCTGTTCACTTACAGTGCTCTTTTGCTTGCGAGAAATCACAAATTTTTGCTACTCTGAAAAGGGAGGCAAGGAAAATGGTGTTCTGCTCAAATGTATGCTGATTCATTACTGTAACTCTTCAGCCTCTTTTCAAAAGCAAGCTTATTTCAACGGGAAATTAATGAAATGTATGAATTAGGGTTGTCAGCTAGCACCTTAAGAAATCAGTCAGATGCATCCCAGATCAGAGGGATAGTACTTCAGGTGCCCTATGAGAAACCCAGAGTTTGAAAGAGGTTTATTTGTAACATGCTGATGGTCTCCGAGACTACAAGATGTGGCATAAATGAGAAGAGGACCACAGGATATAGCCATATAAAGACACCTCCACATGTGGCCAGTGTATTGTAATAAGTAGAGATGGATTAGCATGCAGTTTTAGTTGCAGTTTTGCTGTGAGGACCTGGAATAGCACACAAAACAAAAGCAATGGCTGTCTCTTGTTTAAGGGTTTTCTAGTGAGAGCCCTCTATCTCCTGAAATTGGAAAAGGAGAATAGTGCTCCAGACAGTTAACAGGTCCATTGGTGTAGTATGGATGGAATGATGCAGGTTTCAAAAAATCTTATGGATTCTTTCTTCGACTTACAGTGCCTGACCCTTTTTCTGTCTGAGGGGTTTTCCCTTTGCCCTTTAAAAGAAAGTATTACTCCTAAAGTCTACTTTCAGCTCATATGGAACTGAGAAAATCCTTCTCCACTGCGCTGACAAAATCTTCAAACACCTCTCTTCAGAGATCTACCACTGTAATTCTTGATTTGTCTGAAAGTACTTTTGACTTTTTTATGAGTAACTTCAACTATGGAAAGATTTTGAGCATTTAGTTTAGTTTGGTGTTTCCAACATCAGGTATTCCAATTTGTTTGTCATCTATATCCGTGCTGTTTAATTTGACTGTTTAAACCGCAGATTTCATTTTTGAAGCAAGTATTTTGTTCTAGTATTTATTTGTTGTGGTTGATTTTGTTTAGCTGATTGACTAAGAGCAGTAAAAGAATTTCCTGTTAATTTTCACATCACAGAGAGCACTTGTGGACCGAATCAAATTAATGTTTAAGTTTCTGAGCTGTTATGTCTTTGCTTTAATTTAACTGATAAAAGCATGCTATAGCTTAACAAAGAAATGCCTATGATCTGTTTCATTTAGATAAACACACAGCAAGGTGCTGCGAGTTATTTACATTCAGACAAGCAGTGTTCAGAACAACACAAACAGCGGTCCTGCGCAAGCATTCAGTACTCAATGCCATTTATATGACTATGCATACAGTAGCGTTGACGTACTTCCAAAAAATGGAATTATGCTGTCGTCGTTGAACATTTCTGTCAGTTACGGTCACATCTTCGCACTTTGTAAGAAGACACTTCATCAAAGTGTCATTAAAGTGCAAAGTGAGTAAGGCAGTCCCTTTACCTTATAGTCCACAAGACAAAAAGTAAGTGAACTTGGTAATCAGCTGTTCTTTGTCTTGGAGTGTAATATTAACAAAGCCTCACTGAATTTAATGGAAGCTATTATTTGCTCGTATTTCAACAATAAAAAAGTAGTTTTTTTTATGTAGCAGCCACATTTACGTACAATACTTTCTGTATGCATCATGTTTTCATGTTTTTTTGTCTCTTTTGTTTTTATGTTGCTGTATTTGTTGTTTGTTTGTTTTTTCTTTTGTGTGTGTGTTAGTGATTTGTGTTCAGACCTCCTGGGGTTTTATAATCAGTCTTGAAATACTGACCGTGTATAAATTCGTTCATGCTTAGCATTTTTCTTTTCCACGACAGCTTGAATTGTTTCAGGCCTTGGTTCAAGATATTGGGTCTTTTGAGTATTTTCAAAGATAGTGAGCGTCAGAGACATGTCAGGGCTGACATTTTTATACATCTGTTTTCATTTTATACTCCTGAAGATGGTTGAAACACTGTGCATGTTGCCTTCAAGTATTGTTTCACACATTACATGTTGATTTTTCTTTTTTAATTAACATTTTCTGAAGGCGACGGAATTTGATTATTCAACCTCTGGATGTTTTCGAGCCCTGCTGTTTAGACACCGGGTTGCATTCGTGTTTTGTTCAATGGTGAGCATTCAACAAACGTTCATGGGGATTGGACACATACACTGAACATTTGCAGTATCTAGCTCAAGGTTAAGCATCGCAGATAGTTGCATGGTTGATAACCATGCCAGTGAGTGACATATCAAGCCAGTTAAATAGTAAAATGCATATTGCTAGTCAAAGGGCCACTCTACAATAGACTTGGTGCGTGTATGTACCTCGTGACTGGTCTGCACTACACTGCACTCCCTGCCTTCAATAATTTAGATCTTGTTTTCCTGTTGAGACATACAGAATGTGTGACAGAAGGGCTCCCATATCCACCTATCTCTCCCATTTTTCTTAACTTTCACTATTCATCCTTTGTTCCCACTGTTCTGTTTCTAGCCCCCCTTCCCTCCCTCATATGTAATTGTAACAGCTCATAATGATTAGGACTGTAACAAGCCCCTCTGCTGAATAATTGATGTTTTATCATGCTCAAAAATAGCTCTGTGATGTTTAAAGGAGAGCGGGAGACAGAACAGTCTGTCAGGGTCTTGCTCATGGAAATGGACGTTTTTAAATATTTCATGACTTCATCAGATGTGATGCGCAAATAAAAAAAAAAAGAAAGAAAGAACTGAAAGAAAAGGAAAGTGAAGAAAAGACGTGCGGCTTAGTGTAATGTACCGTGTGCATGAATAGGCTTTTACATCTGGTGTGCTGCAAGTTTAATGACCTCCTATCATGACTATAATTGAGTGCATCGATGACGGACAGTTCTCGTCTTTGATCCAAGGTGACCCGGTGAACAAAGCAAGCGAAATGTTGACTTAGAAATTTAAGGAAAGGGAGCGAGGAATTAAATGTCAGAACTGTCACCTTTTTTTTTTTATCAGATGCATCGGCAAAGGGAACCGCATATTAAGCTCACACTTATCCTCATTCTAACCTTCAGCATAGTCTGTCAGTAGTCAGTGTGGCACGTTGCCCTTTCATCATTTTGTGTGTGTGTATGTGTGTACATGGCTGTAGGGACTAAAGCTTATGTCCTTGGTGATGATGTTTTGGTTTTTTTTAAATAACCAACTGCCGTTTGCACTGTGTCAATATTATATTATAATTGGACCATTTACTGTAAACTGCCTTACAGTAAGATCCAGTTCCATCCCCTTACATTGAAGGTTAAGAAAGAAACGTCTCCTGCTCCTATAAATGTACTTTTTGGAGATGGGAGGTTTTGTTCAGTGATGGTTTGACTATATATAATGCTGATGGACCCCTTCTTTTGTCCCTTACCATTGAGGTGCACTTTGTAGTTTACAGTTACAGATTGTAGTCTGTTACTCGGTTGTTACCCCTCTTTCTCCAGGACTCAGGACCACCGGAGAGCAGATGTTGTTTGGGTGGTGGATGATAATCATCACAGCGACGACACTGACATGGCTGTGGCATTTTAGAGTGCGAGTGTGAGCTGCACAGTGTATCAAAGACAGCAGTGCAGCAGAGCTTTAAAACCTTGTCCACTTCCTGTTCACAATTTATTAGACACATCAAATTTGTTGGTCCATCCTGCAGCTGTAAAGTTAATGAGGACAGTTTGTGTGATGATGCACCTTTTGTCTTAGTCGTCATCTAGTTTTTCATCAGTCGCCAGTTTCTCCCCACAGTTCTGACTGACGGACTGTTCTCAGTCCTGCTATGACACTGAGGTGTTTATAGTTTCCAGCAGCACTGCTGTGTGTGATCTATTCTGTGCATCACACAAACCATACAAAGCGCACCTGTGTGGGGAAGTGGGCCGATCATAAAGAGCTAGACCTTTTTCAAAGCCCCAAAAACAGAACCATTAGAATTTCTAAGTGAGCTCAGAAAATAATAGCAAAACCTTTGAACATGATGGACAAATATGTGGACAAAAAAACTGATACAAGCATAATGTAAATAACAAATATCAGTGAGGGAACGGTGGTGACTGGCATTAGTTTTATTTAAATAGAAATGTTGGGAAACTCCCTTCAGAAACCTGCAGACCAGTGTTCTGTTTAAAATCATGTTTCATTTCACTTTCTTTGTTACACTAACTTGACTTCAATCTGATACTCCAGACGTGGCCCTTGCTCTGAAGTGGAAGCTGTGTAAATAGACACACTAGTAAAGGGTTTCTCTTCCTTCATGACACAGTCATTCAGAACAGCATATTGTCTGTTTGCTTCCTTTTAGTATTTATTTTGCATTTAAGAAATCCTCACGCTCGATTGTAAGCTTCAGAGAGTCTACTGGCATTGACGGTGGTGCCCTTTCTTCTGATTGTAGATCACATTTATGGTGCCGAAATGGGAATGTGACAGTAGAGCCTGTAAGTTTCAAGGTTCACGGGCTCAGGCGCGTTTCAGATACATCTAGTATTTGTCCTCGAGGTTTGTCACTGCGGAATGTGTCCGTCTACATTCTCAAGTCATTTTAGCACACAATCCACACCCTTTTTTGTTGAGCTGTAGCCATATGGTGCTTCATGGTGTTTTTTTCCCCCTTCTCCACTTCGGTTCTCCCATTGATTTGTATTATTATTATTATTATTATTATTATTAATTTCCTTTCAATCTCACTTAAGTACAGCGTTCATGGTCATGTAGCAACACCATGTGTAATGACTTTTTTTCCCTGTAAAACAATAAAATTTTAAAAAAATAAAAATGACCATAAAAAAAGCAAAAAAAAGACTGTTATACTCAACTAATTTTATTTTCTCAATTTGTAAACTGATGTATATTTTAAAAACAAATAAAGCTATTTTAAACGTTGACTCTTTGTTATAGTCACATCAGTCAGTCATGCCCACCTAAAGGGTTTACTGTGGTACAGCTCATTCCTGTCAGTGACGTCACTGGGGGTCGTACGCTGGTGCTGGAGCGCCCTCAGGTGGTCATCTGTGTCTTCAGCCCCTGATCAAGCTGAGCCCACTTAGGACTGGCGTTTTAGCAACCAATCTTATGGTGCTGGAATTGATTTTAAGAAATAGGATTTAAAACTAATAAATTCCATAAAATTGTGCGTTTTGTTGCTTTTAAACAACAGACAGGAGTGGCCCCTCCTAAAGCCTGGCTGTCGTTCAGGTGGGCGTCATTTCTGCACTCCTACGTCATTGAAGACGGCTCCAATCAGGACTGAACGCAGCAGAGAAACGCAGTCCGTGTCCTCCACTCTCCTTCACTCCTCCCTTCTGCACACATTTCTGACCTCAAGAAATGTCCTGTTACTACATGTTGTCAAGGCCCGCCTACACTATGTGGACAAAAGTATCGGGACATGCCTGTTTGGATTAGGCCTCTTACATCCAGTGAAATGTAATCTTAATGATTTAGCATACCACATTTTGGACAACACCATGCTACCTACTTTGTGGACACGGTTTGCGGAAAAACCTTTTCTATTCCAGCATAACCAGAGGTGTCAAAAGTAATCACATTCATTACTCAGGTAGAAGTATAGATACTAGGGTTAAAAATACTTCTGTAGAAGTTGAAGTATCAACTCCAGCTTTTTACTCCAGTAAAAGTACTTGTTGCAAAACTACTTAAAGTATAAAAGTAAAAGTAATGTAAGGGGTGAAAATGTCATTAAGGACAAAAGCTTTTAAAAAAATGCAAATATATTAAAGAACCATTTTCATGGAGCGGAAGATATGATGACTAGTTGCCTATAAGTATTGTAATGGGGCAAAAAGTCAAACTTCAGTAGCATGTTATCAATAACCTTTATTGGAATGTAAATGTACATCCAAGCTTAGCTGCAAGAATCCTTGAGGGAATCGGATATCCAAAAACAATTGCCCTTGCATAGTTGCCTATATACAGAAGACATTAGTATTGTCAAAATGAATCCAAGGGATTAAACAAAAAATAAAAATAATAACTCAATCCTGGTTGATAACTTCCTGGTATGTACAATGCTCAATTCTATAGCTAGGGTGTACTCACACTAGGAACGGTTGCCGTGAACCTAGTCTCTGACGGCTGAAGGTCTGGAATTCATAGCCACTTTCTTTGGCCAAGGCCCGCCCATAAGGCCGTTTGACTGACATGT